>JAKCPI010015440.1:0-12526 GCA_023213315.1 Euborellia annulipes
AAAAAAAAAAAAAAAATCTATGTATATATTAATTGCAACACCCCCCCCTCTCGCCCTAACGAGGGGTTGGCCCCCCTAACAAGATGTCTGGCTACGTCCATATGTGTGAGTGTGAGTGTGAATGAGAAAAAAAGTGTGAATGTTAAAAAAAAAAAAAAGAAGAAGAAGAATATTCCCCATTTAGAGACCCGATATATTTTTTCTTACCTCTTTAATAAGAGCAGCCAGAGTAATGGAAACTAAAACAAAGAGCACTATCCACGTCTTGAATAGATACATTTTCACTCGTCTCTCTCTCTCTCTCTCTCTCTCTCTCTCCATTATATATAGCCTAAATGGTTTAGCTAATATTTATTTATAATGATTAAAAAAATCGCAATTCTTAAAAAAAAAATGATAAAATCAAATGTTAATATTGATCCTTTGAGTTCCTTTGAATTAGATTAACTTATTTCCTCATCTTTAGGTGAATGAACTTTTTTTTTTTTTTCAAAAGAGGAAAGTGGGCGATCCCTCTTCAATAACCCTTTATAGATTACTTGTTTTAACACATTTTAAATAAAAAAATCTGGCGTGACAAGCACAGAACACAACTTTCGATTACCGAAGGTAAGAGAAAGTTGTGTGCTGTGCGGCAGTCACACCAGATTTTTTTGTGTCGACATATATTTAGTTTCTGCCGATATATGAGAATTCAAGATTTCAAATTTTTAAGCATGGGAAATATTTATATTTTGTTACCATGGCAACCATTTCTCCTATCTTTTCTATGAAGTACAAGAGTAAAGTGATCTTCAAACAATTTTGAGAGCAATATGAGAATATACATTTGAAATAATTGATGTTTAAATTTTTAAATTTTAATAAAAATCGTTAGAGCAGATTTTGAGAAAATCAAAAAAAAAAAAAAAAAAACTGAAAAAGTACTTTCTCTTACCTCTAGAAATATATACCTATATGTTATTATATATAGAGAGAAGGTATTGGTTTCATGTTAAATATTTTCCCAGGCTTTTTGTTTTTATTTTATTTTTTTTTTACATTCACACTATTTTCTCCTTCACACTCACATTCACGCTGTCTTTGGTTAGAACATTTAAGACTTGACGATAACCGTTATTTCATGAAAATATCTATTGGGGTCCAGGCATTCTTATTTAAGCCATTTGGTATCCAAATGGCTTAAATAAAATCATCGGACTGCCTGGGGTCCGAACCCGCGACGTTTGGTATAGTACGAGGTTAGCACTGTAACCTCTACACCAAGCCCCGAGGGCTTCCCAGGCTTTAAAATTTATTTAAATTGAATTTGCAAATCAATTGAAATAAATAGGGACGGGGTCTAAATGACTTCCGATGTCGAAAAAGACCTTAAATAAAAAAAAGTCAAAAATTTTATGGATATACACGTTTTGAGGTCCCCTGAATCCAATAAAGTGGTTTTCGCGACATGGTATGTCTGTATGTGTATGTGTGCGGCGTATATAAGGGGGGTCTAGTGCCCCCTCCCCCCGAAATGACTGATTGGCCCCGGAGCGCGAAAAATATTGTTCCGTGAAAAAAGTTTTTTCTCTGCAGGGTGGAAAACTTAGATTCCGAAAAAAAGTAAAATGATTTTCACGCCTGGAGAAAAATTTTTTCCACAGGATGTAAAACTTTGGTTCCGAAAAAATTTTGTGTGAAAAAAAATTTAGTTTCTTAAAAAAAAAAAATTTCCGCAGAAAGATTTTGAGTTCAGGCAAGTTCCTCAACTCCCCCCCATTATTTTATAAAATGGAGAAAATCAAACAAGTATTTCCCGGCAAAGACGGAAAAAAAAGTGCGCTACGTGCTCGTGATTACTCCTTCTGGAGAAGTAGAGAGACATATCATCACTCGACTGGCCCCTGTTCCCGTCTCTGAAGATACTCATTGAATATTATTATTTTTTTTTTTTTTTTAACAAATTCTATTTTACTTAATCTACCATTCCATGTTAATCGTTCTTGAAATAAGAAAGGGTATATCTTTATTTGAGCGTTTTGTTTAAAGTTCCTTTCCTCGAACTCAAGAATTCCTTTGTCGGGGTGAAAAAAAACACCAACCCATACAGCCCGCTTCCACATTGCTTTACAACCTCCCGACAAATCCATATATATATAATTTTTTCTTAATATAAGAGAGCGGTATTTTTTTTATAAGCCAGATATGTATTTTTATTGTCTGTAACAAGTTGACTGAAAAATTGAGGTACTTGATTAAGAAAATGTGAGGATAAGCGGGCTCGAGTCAGCTGGAGTGTTAAGGGGGCGCAGCACGCAGCACCGAAGACGAGCGGGGAGAATAGTTTAGTTTAAAATTTAGAACTATGTTGTTTCTAAAGAAATTTTTTGGACTTCTGTACTTGTTAATATGTTTGTTTAAAGTTTATTTTCTTTTATGTGTTTACTAAAAAAAGTAACTTATAGTCATTTATTTTCTACCATGAGAATTTTTTTTAAATTATTTTTTATTTTTAAATTTTTACTTTCTCTTACCTCTGTATATATGTAATATATATATAGAGAGAAAGTATTGGTTTCATGTCAAAAATTCGATGTCGAGATTTTGATGGATCTTTACGTTTTGAGGTCCCCTGAATCCAAAAAAGTGGTTTTCGCGACATGGTCTGTCTGTCTGTGTGTGGGGGTGTCTGTGTGTGTTCAATTTTAAGCATGAAGGAATTGAGCTAGGAGGTTGAAATTTTATATTTAAGTTAGGCAGCCCCCGGGACCGGAAAAATAAGCTTTTAATCAAAATCGGCCAAAGGGTACTAGTACTTTACTGATGTACTTTTTCAGTTTTTTTCAATTTTCTCAAAATTCGCTCTAACGATTTTGATTAAAATTCAAAAATCAATTATTTTTTAGATGCTCTTTCAAATGTATATTCTCGTTTTGCCCTCAAAATTGTTTGAAGCACACTTTACTCTTGTGCTTCATAGAAAAGATAGGAGAAATGGTTGCCATGGTAACAAAATATAAATATTTTCCCATATTTATAAATTTTACATCTTGAATTTTAATATATTGGCGGAAACTAAATATATGTCGACACGAAAAATCTGGTGTGACAAGCACAGTACACAACTTTCGATTACCGAAGGTAAGAGAAAGTTGTGTGCTGTGCGACAGTCACACCAGATTTTTTCTATAGTTGTCATTCGTATTCATATATTTGCTAGCATGTATTTTCTAAATTATTATTTTTATATATTTTTCTTTGCTAAAATGTTTTTTTTTTTAAGGCGGAATAGGAACGAAGGAGTTATGCATGTTTTTTCCCGATAAGAGGGCGTTGTGTGTCATAAAAAGTATGCCCAAAAAATCACAAATTTGCCAAGAGATGTGAGAATGGTAGCTAATAATATTTAATGCATTTGGTTGATTTTAATTGATCTTTTAACAATACATGTTATTATATATTATGTATCTTTTATAAAGGTATAAAAATATAGGCCAGATATAGGAGATCGGCTGTTAGACTAGCCTGCCATCTATTGCAAGAATGCTGAACTAATTTGACAGTTGATTTTTAAATAAATCATCTAAGCTTATTTTAAAAATTTCTTAATTAATATGTGATTAATAATAACAATAAATTCATTTTTAAATTTAAAAAAAATTAAAGATTATTGGGACAGATTGTTTTTTTTTGTATTTGCTTGATAACAAAAAAATTAATTACGATAATTTTTTACTAAGTCATTAAAAAAATTATAGCTCGATGCCCTAATAATCTCTTAAGAATTTAATTCATTTTAAAAAAACCGCATTGAAATATTCCTTATAATAGTCTAGTTTTTTTTTTTTTTTTTTAAAGTACGTTTAGACGTCGCTACTGAACCCCCTTAATGTTTATTTTCTATGATGTTTCCTGTTATTATATACTTTTGTAATCTATGATTATAAAAAAAAAATCGAAGGGCTGAATGACGTCAAGCTACAGCTGAGAAATAAAGAAAAAAAAAACACAAACGATGTTGAAGTTGTAGCTTTTATTAATTTATTATAAACAACGTTAAATGAAACAAAAAAAAAAAAAAAATTGTATAAATAATAAGTTTCAAAAGGTAACATTTTATTAAAGAAATCACGAACAATAAAAATGTAAAAATGTAATGTAAAAATAAAAAATACATAAAGAAAACCCCGCCTTAACTGGCCTGGATGGGACCGAGATCGTGGTCGGATACCCGTTTGGCCGGTTAATCCAAGGTTTCGGTGAAAAAATTGATTTTTTCGTCATCAGACGTTTTTTTTGTTTTTCTAACTGGTTCATTTTTGTTTAAGAGATATCAAGCCTCTATAGAAGAAAAATAGACTGGGAAGCAAGCGAGTAAACAAACTCCCCCTCCCTCTTCACCATCTAAACGAACATGTTGCACAATGTTACACCATACAGTTTAATTAAAATACAAAAAAAAATCATAATAAAAATATACTGAATGTAATTTATAATACTAATGTGCCGATTAATCTGAGGACCGGTTGATTTGATCCCGGATAAAAGGGAGTTTTACTGTTACAACAAAATAATTAAGTACAAATAGATATATAAGACCAGAGAGAATAGTCCCAGTAGCGTAACTAGGTGGGGGCGAAGGGGGGGGGGGGCGCTTGCCCCCTCCGCCCTCAAAGGCTAGTTACGCCGCTGAATAGTCCATAATGACAATATTGATGTGGGTGGATTTTTTTTTATAAAATATAATTCTCTCTTGTGTTGTCTGCGATCCATTTGAGGTAACTTGAGACTTTAGTGAAGATAGTTGGAAGATCTAATTGACAAGCATCTTCAAATCTAAGAGACGCAATGCCCACCTGGAACCATCGACCCTGCGAATCCTGAATGGCCAGCGGACCTCCTGAATCACTCTGAAACAAAAAAAAAAAAAAATATCTTCTTATGATGGAAACAGCAAAAGTTAATTTCTAGTAGCCAATAGCTTTAAGGTTTACTTTTTTGTTATTCTGATCTTCGGAATTCAAACAAATATCATATAATATTCATTAGCGGAAAATTTTATTGAGGTCTGGCGACTGACTGTATTGCACAATTTAACAGTTTCGGTTTGACAGAAAGGCCTAAAATACATAAACGTTATAAAAATAACATGCAAACCCTTGAGTCAAATACATCGAAATTTGTTTATAAAAATTTTTTCTTTTTTAAATACACAAAATTTTTATCATTACAAAAATTCTTTTATCATATTAATGTTGTTATAAATAAAATATTTTCTTTTCAAAAGTACCTTTAATTGTCATCTATTTTATAAGAGGAAACTTGGAAAATTAAGGTACTTTTTGAAAAGAAAATATTTTATTTATAACAACATTAATATGATAAAAGAATTTTTGTAATGATAAAAATTTTGTGTATTTAAAAAAGAAAAATTTTTATAAACAAATTTCGATGTATTTGACTCAAGGGTTTGCATGTTATTTTTATAACGTTTATGTATTTTAGGCCTTCTGTCAAACCGAAACTGTTAAATTGTGCAATACAGTCAGTCGCCAGACCTCAATAAAATTTTCCGCTAATGAATATTATATGATATTTGTTTGAATTCCGAAGATCAGAATAACAAAAAAGTAAACCTTAAAGCTATTGGCTACTAAAAAAATATCATTGCTATGCGATCAGCCACGCCAGTTTTTTATTTACAAAATTAAATTCTCATCTAACCCCCCCCCCTCCTCCTCTTCTCTCCCCTCTTCAATATTTTCACCTCACCTGACAGATTCTTCTACTCGTCCCGCCTGAGACGCAGAGATGATTGTCAGTGATGAAACCAAAAACGGACTGACAAAATGTCTTGTTAATGATCAACACATCTGTCCATTGAAGAATATTTGATTCATGATATGCATCTGAAAAATAATTTTAAATATAAATTTTTTGTTATATTATAGGTACAGGGGTGGGCAAACTTCGGCCCGCCAGGTCTTGGCACGCGATCCTCTGTCAGTGTTTATTTTTCTTTATTAAGGTGCCCGTCTCGAAAAGTAGTTCGAAGATGATTCAGTACCGAGTTACTCTAGGCGGCAAGAGATGGCGTTAGTTTTCCCCATAGGAATACAAGGGATTTATTCCATTTCATTTTAAAGTTTCCAGCTAATTAATTAAGGGTAGAAAATTAATTATTTTTTAACACAATGATTACTAATTTAACTATCTATAAGATATAGAGCGAATTTTTTCAAAATATCTTTTATTTAATGCGATTAATCTAAAAAAAAAAATTTATTTTTTCGAAAATCAAAAAAAGGGCTTCTCTATGTTGTAGATAATTTAAATAGCTTTAATTTAAAAAAAAATTTGAGGACGATAGCTTCAAAATTGTGGCTGCTGGAAACTCCCAAAATTAGCACCCCGAGACGCGCACCTTTACGATATTATTATTTTCATGTCCAAAATACTCGCCTCCCTCAAATCCCTAAATGGAGAGGCTCAAATTAAAGAGCATTAAATTTCCTTTCTAGAGGTATTATTGAAAATTTCATTTGATTTTTTTGTTAGGATATTATAATAGAAAAAAGTAAAAATTCAAAAATCGATTTCATTTGGCCACCGTAGTGTGCATATTATATTCGTCGAATGTAACTCCTTCAACTTTTAAAATCGCAATATCTCAGAAATGGTGATTGTCACACAAAAAAGTATGAAGACATTTTTTGTAGATAATTTTATAATCTACAATTTTTATCTGATCTATTTCTTTGATTAAACTTGCAGATTTCGAGAAAAATCCAAAAAACAGAAAATTTTGACTTTTGACCTTGAATAACTCTTGATCGAGGGTATTTTAATTTGTAATGGTGTACCCAAGATTTCCACCAATTTTCAGCCCTGTGGAAATTATTGTAATTTGAAATGTCTATTTTGACCGTTTATTTGTGAAACCCTCTAACTCAGAGTTCAGCAACTTTTGGGAAATTGAAAAAAAAAAAAAAAAAAAAAAAAACTGAATAAAAGTTGGTAATGACAAAAGATGGACATTTTTCCAGTCTGATTCGTTTTTTATTCTATCAAATACACCATCATATTCTTCAATCGGATAACTTATACATAAATTTATATTGAATTTTAAATTTCGTTGACTTATGGGATTTCTCAAATAAATGATTCAAATATATTGGGGGTTTTATTTACCCAGAGGTATTCGTCTACTGACTCCTCTTTTCCACTTATTATTTGAATTCATTGTCATCGAAAATCTCCCCCTCTTCACTGTATTTTAAGTAATTTTTTTGTAAATACTCATGGGCGTAGCCAGACTTCTTGTTAGGGGGGGGCCAACTCCTCGTTAGGGCGAAGAGGGGGGTTTGCAATTAATATCTACATAGAGTATTAATTATTTATTTAAATAAAATAAAAAAATTAAATTAATGTAGTGAATTGGAGTGTTAAAAAAAAAATTTCCAATGGGAAAAATATTCTTTATATATATAATTCTTCTGTACGTGTGTATGTGACTGAACTCCTCCTAAACGAATGAACCGATTTTGATGAAATTTTTTGTGTATGTTTGTGAGAATCCCGGACAGGTTTTGTTTCACAAATAACAACAAGTTAATGAGTAATTAACCGTTAAAATAAGAAAAAAATAAAAATTAGAAGAAATGGTTGCCATGGTAAAAAAATATAAATATTTACCCATGTTTACTATTTTTTTTATTTATTTACATTTTGAATTCTAAAATATCTGCTTAAATTTTTTGTTTGTGTATCGGGAGAGTCCCGGAAAGGATATGATTCACAAAAAATCTTAAGTTCATGAATAATTAAGCGTTAAGCTTTATATATGAAAATGAAAAGGGAAAGCGAGCAAGGGGGTCCAGGGGGCGCAGCCCCGGCTAGGGAAAGCCCCGCCGAAGGCGGGGCGCGTCAGTATATATATATATATATATATATATATATATTTTAATTTTTAGGACCAGCCAGGGGGGGCAACGGCCCCCCCTGCCTCCCCCCTGGCTATGCCCATGTAAATACTCACTGTTAGAGTCTCCTCCCCATCCACTGAACCTGGCAGCAACACCATCGAGTTCATGTTCATGATGATGTTTTGGGAGATGAATCGGTCGCACATTTTCTATAAATCAGATGCAGTAGTGAGAAATTAGAAATTTAAAGAAAAAAATTCAACATCGAGATTTTGTTGTTTCGAAAAAAGCAGAATGCATATGTGTATGTGTATTAGGGTGTCCGTTATTTCCCAAATTGCGTTTCATGCTGCTAAATTTTTAGGTTTTGACCTAAAATAAAAGATCAGACCCATATCAACCCTTAATATTCGTATTAAACCGTGCCTAAATCATAATCCAAGAGCTTTTTTAGTTGGTTTTGTTGGAACTAGTCTACGATTGGCTTCCACAACTTGTAGTAATAGTTGTTTCAACAAAAAATATTAAAAAAAACGTTAGTATTTAGCAAAATTTTCAAAATTGAGCACTGCTTTCTATTTGTCGTAGGATGCTGACATTTTGTGTGGTGACTATTGTTGTATGTTGGAACAAAATTAGGGGCTGGCTTGATGTATTTAAAAAAGTTCAGTTTTTTCGACCACCCTAATACACACACATACACACACACACTTTGAGATAGGTATTAATATTTAAATTGATTTCTTACTTGTAATTTGGAAATCGTAGTTCATCTCCAATAATCCAATATCATTCATAGTAGGATATCCAGAATAATCAGCGTGGCAATATCTTTTAAGTGTTGATTGTACGTGACCACCAGAATGTGGCACAATAGAGCCTACTCTCACCGTAAACGTTCTGTATATATTAACACAGTGAGCAGCTGTCAAAATCCATCGTGGAGAGATGAGAGATCCAGCGCAGAAGAAATCATTGTCCATGGAAATGAATGCCTGCCAAGGGAATTGTAATGGCATAGCTGGTTGGCCGCCTGCCATACGGGACATGGTCTCTACAATCAACAAAATATACAGAGAAATTAGAGATAGGAACATCACGGCCGGAGGCCGGTTGTGTTTGAAATGTCTATGTCGGCATGCACGAAAACATCTCGGGTTAATAAAAGGGATTTCAGATAACTGTCGGAAACTAAATACATGTCGACACAAAAAAATCTGATGTGACAAGCACGATTACCGAAGATAAGAGAAAGTTGTGTTCTGTGCGCCAGTCACACCAGATTTTTGTTCATACTGTTTTGATGTATCATCAGTATTTATTGTGTATCAGTATTATTATGTATCTGTATATGACAAGCTACCATATGGACCCTGTTACGCATTAGTGTGACAAGCACCATCTACCGAGTTTTGAGAAAATCAACAATAAAGTTTTTTGTTTTCATTGGATTATATATATTTTTTTTGTCAATTGTGCAAGTAACATTAAATATAAATTTTTTTAGGACATGTTTCATAAAAAAATACTCTTAATTATAACATTTGAAACAATATTCCGTGCTTAACTCAATTTTGAATTTTTTTGGCGCTTAACACACTAATGCATAACAGGGTCCATATATCAATCTAAGCTTATGACTTTTCTATCTGTAAGTAATTATACTCTGATACAATATTATGTTTATGCAAATCTTTTTAATAGGCCTATATGAATAAATGTTTGTTGACCGTAGGTCCTGATTATGAGTGCGATGAGCGTTCGAAACGTCGACAGAGAAAATTAAAAATTTTGTTTTTTTGTTGGCTGCCTATTCATTATCCCTTCAATCTAAACAAAATGGCGACAATCGTGGAAATAGCCGTGCAGTTTGCCTGTTCTATCTAATACACTTTTTTTCCCTATACTTAAGCTGATTTTACAACTCCATGTGCTCTATCTTTATCTTTCAGAAGGTATCAAAATGTCGTTTTTTGGATAAAAGTGGAGTTTTCAGGTTTATTTTCTTGGCTGACGATATTTATTATTGCTAAGTGTTCGTCTGTCTGTCTCTCAATCTCCGTTTATCCAGAGCCGGAACTACGGGATTTTTTAGGGGGGGGGGGGGGGCAAAAATTAATTTGCCGCCTCCTCCTTAAAATTTCCTTTTACAAAATGCATATCATTTTACTAATTAAATTGATAATGGCGACCGTTGGCACTAGTTTAAACCTGAAGATGACACACATAGTGTCGAAATGCGTATTAAGTCAATAAAATGAATTGAAACAAATAACCTTGTGTATAATTTATATTACCTATATCATTTTACCTTTTTATCTCTTACCTCTATATATGTTAATATATAGAGAGAGAAAGTATTGGATTCATGTCAAAAATTCGATGTCGAGATTTTGATGGATATACACGTTTTGAGGTCCCCTGAGTCCAAAAAAGTGGTTTTCGCGACATGGTCTGTCTGTCTGTCCGTCTGTGGGTCTGTCTGTGAACAAAATATCTCAATAACGAAAAGAGCTAGGAGGTTGAAATTTTATATTTAAGTTAGGCACCCCCATGGGACCTGACACGAAGGTTTTAACCAAAATTGGCCAAAGAGTACTAGTACTTTACTGATGCACTTTTTCAGTTTTTTTCGATTTTCTCAAAATTCGCTCCAACGATTTTTTTTTTTAATTCAAAAATCAATTATTTTTTAGATTCTCTATAAAATGTATATTCTCATTTTTTGATTGAAACCTTCTGAAGACCACTTTACTCTTGTACTCCATAGAAAAGATAGGAGAAATGGTTGCCATGGTAACAAAATATAAAAATTTTGCCATACTTATAAATTTTACATCTGCCCTCGGGGCGGGGGGTGGGGGGTGGGGGGGCTCCCTTCCTATCCCAACCCCCGGGGTTGGGGGCCGCGCGCTGATGTTTTTTTTTCTATCACACTAATAAATAACATAGGTTAAAAATACATACCCCCCCACCCTATATTTATTTATTTATTAACGAAAATATCTAATAGAAAGTCTTATATGGAGCAGATTAAGGAAGAGTGTGTGTGTGTGTGTGTGAGTGAGTGGGGGGGGGAGGAGAGTGTGTGAATTTTTTTATAAAAAAAAAAAAAAAAAATTTTACATCTTGAATTCAAATATTCCCTACTGCCGGGAACTAAATACATGTCGACACAAAAAATCTGGTGTGAAAAGCACAGTACACAACTTTCGATTACCGAAGGTAAGAGAAAGTTGTGTGCTGTGACAAGCACAGAATACAACTTTCGATTACCGAAGGTGTGCTGTGCGTCCAGTCACACCAGATTTTTTTTTTAATTGAAAAGAAGATTAGTAGAAAATAAAATATAATTAATTTGATTTTGTATTAATATTTATTAAAGGAGAATTATTAAATCGATAAGATAGTAAAATTCAAAAAAGTGAATGTGTTCAAACAATTACATTTTGTTTGAGTTGAGGCACAGAAATCGAATGATTTGACGAGACCGTAAATAATAAAAAGGATTAAAGTTCAAGAATTAAAACCTTTTTGACCATCGATAGAAGCCAGAGAGTCAGAAAATGACTTTGAAATAAAGATTTGTTCACAGTCAGTGATTAGTCGAGTTAACGATTAAACTCAGGACACAATTACACAAAATTATTCAAGAATCATTCAGAATCTAACATAAACATAATTAAAAAAAAAAAAATCTTCTGTGTTCAATATTTCACAAAATAGCAAGTGTAAATTGCTTGTTTCTGACTTTCTATATTCGGCGAGCGACATTTCGGTACTCCGAGCATGCCTTCTTCAAGTCGAGGTCTACCAGGCACAACGCTGAAAACTCACGGAATATAAGTTAAGATTCAACGATTCTTCGATTTATTTGTCTCAATTTAATTTTTTAAATATACATATCCGGTTCCTTAAGATCTCTTAACTTAAAAAAAATTCCATTTGTTAAAAATATATATTCTTATGGAGGGTCAGTCAAAGAAAAAAAAAAAAATTTACCCCCCTGAATTTTTTTTTTAAAATTAGAACTATTTAAAATATCTACAACTTATAGAAGCCCTTTTTTTGATTTTCGAAAAAATAATTTTTTTTTTTAGATTAATCGCATTAAATAAAAGAATTCAGTTCTATATCTTATAGATAATTAAATTACTAATCATTCTGCTGAAAAATTTTTAATTTTCTACCCTTAATTAATTAGCTGGAAACTTTAAAATGAAGTGGAATAAATCCCCCTTGTATTCCCTAATGGGAAAAACTAACGCCTCGAGTAACTCGGTACTTAAGGGTTTGGACACCAGTTGAACCGAAACCGGTAAACCGGTTTTTTTGGCTAATTTTTCAAAAACCGAGAAACCGAGTTTTTCCCGAAAAACCGAATTCGGTTTTTTTTAAATTTTTTCTTCAGTAATACTTGTATTCAAATTATAAATTAGCCCGTGACCCATAACTCAGAGAGAAGACATTAGCTTCTAGTGGCTTGGGGTTTCGGGTTCGCTTCCCGGCCCAAGCGAGTAAAAATTTATTTCATTTTAATTGGCTATCAATCATTTGAAATAAATAGGGATGGGGTCTAAATGGCCTTAAGGTGCGTACACATCTTGTAACTCTGCTCC
>JAKCPI010015441.1:0-13282 GCA_023213315.1 Euborellia annulipes
AATTATAGACCACATATTTGTATTAAATATTTATTAAAAATATATAAATACTGTACAAATATATATATTTTTAATAAATATTTAATACAAATATGTGGACTATAATTAAAAATTCTCCTAATAATAATATTTCAAACCACAAAAGCTTTAATAAACAAAAATTAAAGTCCTTACGAGTTTATACTTTTGAGGGGAAGTGAATGGTCTAGGTGAAATAATAGTTTTTTTTATTTATTTTATTTTTATTTATTAAAAAAAATTATATTATATTAAAATATACAATTTTACTAAATAATAAAACAAATTAAAGTATTAAAATAATAAATTTGTATCAAAAAATAAATTTTTATACATTTCCAAGTACAAAAAATATGTCGATTTTCATCTTCTTTGAGAAGAAATAAAGAGTTACATTTTCATTGCAGTTTGGAGTTTATTCCCTGGCTGGAGTATAAACTAACCTCACCTGAAAAATGACAAACAATAATTGATTTGAAATTGAGAAAAAAAAAATTTCAATGAAAAAATTCAAATTCAATACTTACGATTTTGTTAGTAAAATGTTCCTATTTCAATATATTGATTAAATATTTATATTTCATTTTAAATAATAATACACGTTCAATTATCTATGCGTTAAATCAGCTACTTCAAAAACAGAATTTGGTGCCAACCTGGTGCCAACCTAACCAATTTCTTGTATATTTTAAAATTAATTATTTTGGTGAAATTGTTAATTTTAATTTTAATTTCTATAGCTATTTAGTTGAATTACTTTATAAAAATTATTTAATTAGTATGACTTCATAAATATTTAAATAGTTTAGAGCGCGAATTTCAAACCAGAATTTAATCAATATAGATTTTGGAAATGAATTTTAAAAGAATAATTTCAAGTTTCCTTAAAATAATTATAAAATAATATTAATAAAAATTCCTTGAGGTAGTCGAGTTATTTGAGAACGTTTAGACCAGTGATTCTCAACTTGTCGCGGTACACTTTTAACGATTTCAAAATTTGGCGGCACACAAAGAAAAAGATAAGTTTAAAAGTTGGTAATTTGTTCATAAACTTTTATATTAATTTTAATTCACATTCTGGGTGTATTAAAATTAAACTACGAAAGTATGTGAAAAAAGAAGGAAAATTCATATTTTTTTTTAAAGCGATACTTATTCATATACCTGTATATTAATTTTAACTCATATCCTAGGTCTATTAAAATTAAACCACCAAAGTTTATGAGATATGAATGAAAATTCATATTTTTTTTTACAGTGCAGTCTTTTCGGCAACTCAGGCCATATAAGACTTTTACGATATCCGTTATTGATAAATAAACATATATGGGGTCCAGGCATTCTTATTTAAGCCATTTGGTATCCAATTGGCTTAAATAAAATCATCGGACTGCCTGGGGTCCGAACCCGCGACGTTTGGTATACGAGGTTAGCACGCTAACCTCTACGCCATGCCCCGAGGGCTGGACTCCCCTTGCCTTTCCCTAATTATAAAAAAAAAAATTATCATTACTATTCCAATCCAGTGCCTACTTGAAGATTTGTTTACATTCATGGAATACACAAATGCAATGAATACATAAATATTTCTCTATACATTTCCTAGGGGGAAAAAACGTAACTTTAAGAATTAATAACTCAAAAAGTTATAGAAATTTCGGGATGAAAATAATTATTCTGTAATTCCTAGAAGCTCCTCTTTAAGCATGTAAAATTTCATTTCCAAATTCCAACGGGAAGTTGCCTAAATAGAGCGAGACAGACAGCGAATTATATAAATAGATTTTAGAGCAGATGTTTTTCTTCTATGTTTGAGCCATCTTCAAAGCTGGCAAAAAGTTTCAATGTGATGATTAAGCATAGAATTGATGCAACCGAATGCCTGATCATTGCGTAGGCGTATATATTTTTATTAAATTGCAAGAAGGTTCTAAAAATGTATAAAATCCACTATGACACACTTTTATAAAGAATTTTGGGCAGCTCTAAAGATGGTTCAAACATAGAACCGAAACGTCATCTATACAAATAAAATAATTTTTTTTTTTTTTGTGTGACATGGAATGGCGTCCGAAAATCAACAAAGAATATATATACGATCGTATCTACCCTCTTGTTTAATTTTTCTAAGGTCATGACCTCCGACTCGTGAGAGAAACAGAAAAGAGATCAACGAGAATTTAGAATAACACTTTAATAGTTCCCCGTTGCTATCACGTTACAGACATTAAACTTTAATCGTAGAACAAAAAAAAAAAAAAAAAAAAAAAACTAAACGACCAGTTGTATTATAAATAAATTATAGCATATTCAATCAGCATACAAGTACGGGGGAGGAGAAAAGAGCATTCTTTCTCCCTCCCTAACAGAGGGTTGGCAAAAAAATATCTGGATTCTTCTATTAAAAATCAAAGGATTTGATTGAAAATTAATAACACTGTGCTACAAAATGAAACTTTTTTCTGACCCCGAGAAAATCCCTTCAGATTCTTAAGTAAAATGACCTCCTGAATCCAAATATGACCTCCGTTTTCCCCCAGCACGTACCGTTTTCGGGGGGGGGGAGCCCCTACTTATTTCCACCCCATTTCGTTAATTATAGGGCCACGAAAAAAATTTGGAGGGATGAAAAGGAATATTTTAGCCTTAACATTTCTTCAGAAGGTCTAGAGAAGTGAAAAGTTAAAAAACATTAACATTTGGATCCAAGGGGGGTGTGGGGGAGGATTTTGTCCCTTAAAATGCAAAAAAATCATTAAAAATGATCAATTTTTTCTGATTTTTCCCAATTTTTCACTGATTTTCTACATATTCCAGCTGACAGACCCACCTCACCCTTCCGTAAACACCCCTCAACTAAAAAAAAAAATATATAGGACAAAGCGGGTGGGGTGTGGGCGATTCCGAAGCCCTTGCAAGAAGATGAAAGATTCACAGCTCAGTTGGTCAAATTGGCAAATATGCGGCTAACTTTCATTTTTTTGGGCTGATCTTTACAAATTTAAAGTTAAATATACGGATTCTTCTATATTCTTCAATATTTCCATATTTTATCTAAAGGGGTAGAAATTATTTCTTGTCAATAATTGAAAAAAATTCTTCTTGCAAGGGCTTCGGAATCGCCCACACCCCACCCGCTTTGTCCTATAATTTTTTTTTTTTAGTTGAGGGATGTTTACGGAAGGGTGAGGTGGGTCTGTCCGCTGGAATATGTAGAAAACCAGTGAAAAAATTGTGAAAAAATCGATCATTTTTAATGATTTTTTTGCATTTTAAGGGACAAAATCCTCCCCCTCATCCCCCCCTTGGATCCAAATGTTAATGTTTTTTAACTTTTCACTTCTCTAGACCCCTGAAGAAATGTTAAGGCTAAAATATTGCTTTTCATCCCTCCAAATTTTTTCGTGGCCCTATAATTAACGAAAAGGGGTGGAAATAAGTAGGGGGCTCCCCCCCCGAAAACGGTACGTGCTGGGGGAAAACGAAGGTCATATTTGGATTCAGGAGGTCATTTTACTTAAGAATCTGAAGGAATTTTCTCGGGGCTTTTTTCTTGTAGCACAGTGCTAGTGGTCACAAGCAGCCAGGAAGAAAACAAAAACAAAAGGAGAAGCATAAAAGGGAAACTCAACTGCGGGAACTGAGAAGATGCCTGTTGAGGTTAGACTTGAAAGTCTGAAGATTGTAGGTTTTGGGGAAGATAGCGTCTATCTCCCTGCGTCAGGGAGCTTGTTTCAATCACGGGAAGTCATGGGGACAAAGGAAGAATGAAATGACTGACTAGTTCTGTTAGTCGTGATCTGAACAGCTTAGGGATGCTGGGACGATGCCTCTCTTGTGTTCCGTCAATATGTTGCATTGGGTGGGATAATTGATTTTAATTCGGCAGAGCATTGACCATAGAAGAGAGGGAAGTGCAGACACGCTTCTTCTATGATCTAGTGACTGTAGAGATGCGGTGAGGGTAGAATCACGCCTCTGTATAGCGTCCAAGGAGAAGAGAGCGTCGCCAAAGTTGGGAACCATATTCAAGACACGGCGGAATTTGGGAATTATAGAGGGTTAGGAGTTAATGGTAGGAAAAGTAATGAGGAAACCCAATTTCCTTGCGGTAGATTTAACCACAAAAGAGATGTGGGTGCTCCAGGAGAGAATTGTCACTCCCAGAACAGAAAACGAAACTCGAGACTATTATTGCTGTAAATAAGGGGAGGGCAAATCCTATTTTTTTGTCCAGAAATTAGACAACAATGTGTTTTCTGGGAATTGGAATTTACTTGATTGAGGTTTCCCCATTCCTCCAAAAGACCAAGATCATCATTAATCGACGACACAGCCTCCCGACGACCAAAAAAAAGTACTTTACTTTTTTTTTTGTATCAATATTAAGTTAATATATCACCCCAGAGTGAATTTATTTTTAGAAAAATTCATTTGCAATATAACAAAAATTGAATTAGAGACTATTTATAAATTTTAATTCTTTTAAAAAAGAACCAAGGGCTGAGTTGATGCCGGGTGTTAGGTTTTAAAAAAATCCGACGTTAAACCCCCACCAGTAAAGAAAAAAATAGCCTCTAGAGCAGAGCTTTATGGACTTTTCATTAACAAAAAAAGAATGTTTCTATTTATTTTTAAACTACGAAACCTCAAAGAAAAGAGTCCCTTAACCCCCCCCCCCCCCCCAGGAATAAATCCTCATTTAAAAAGAAAAAAAAATATATAATCCCTCCCCAGGAACAATGCTTACTACCCTTTCTTAGAACTTATACAACCAGTTATCAAAATAAAAATAAAAAAAAACAACCACATGAAATTACGCCAAATAGTTTTTTACAGAAATTAACTCTAAATATAGCCAATATCTAATTGAAATAATTTTATTATATAATTATTAATCTATAGTTATTATATATATATATATATATATACGATCTACATCTCATTGAAATTTGTTTAAGAAAAAGAAAGAGAGACAGGTTAATTCATCACTTTTAATTTTTTAAATCTTTAAGCTTATAATTAAGTTAAATCTCACATTTCATATTCTACTGTATATATAAGTTATCCATCATAAATCATAAATATCATAAAAAATAAATGAGATCAATTAATCTCTTTCTCTTTCTTATACAAATTTCAATGAGATGTAGATCGTATATAAGTATATATAATAACCTCTTCTCTTCTCTATCTATATACGATCTACATCTCTTAGTTTCTGGACAATGAAAAGAGATCTTGACTCACCAATTTTTATTTTTTAATCTAATTAAGAAATAATAAAATATCACATTGCAAATTCAATAATTTATGATATAATATTTTAATTTATATTATGAAAGATTTATTTTTATTTATTTAATTGACATGCTCAAATTTGCGCAAATTCTTACCCTTGGTGCTGTAAGCATTCCAATAGCCTCGCTGAGATGTCGTAAATTAAGCGCTTGATTTTGATCTTGACATTCAGCTGAATTCTTTGCTGACGTAAGGACATGCTGAAGAGATCCCTGACGTTGAGTAGCTCCATGTCTTGTGGTCGTTGACGATGACGACGACGACGTTGATGACTCTTTCGGGCCTGACAACCGACGGAACGGACACAGGGACATTATTTAATAAAATTAAAAAAAAAAAAAAAAAATAGTTCAAGTCATGAGACACACACGTAGACACATGGACACGTTGCGAATAGTGAGTGAGTGAGTGAGCGAGAGAGCGAGAGTCCCCCCTTCCCGGTCGACGCGTTTCTATAAAGGGTGAACCGCGACTGAACTCACCACCAACGAGGAGGGCAAGCAGACATACAGAGGAGGGTTAAAAGTTAAAGAGAGAAAGGCGCAAGCGCCGACACTCTCTCTCTATATATATATTCACCCTTCTCCTTTTCCCACCCCCCACCCCCTCTTTCTCTCGATATTACCTTATTATTGTGTGTACTACATCTCGATCTGATTTCGTTTTCTCTCCTTAAACTAATAATCAATTCTTAGAGTATAAAAATTATCGATAGAAAAGAGAAGAGGTTATTATATATATTTATATACGATCTACATCTCATTGAAATGGGTATTAAAAGAAAAAGAGTGAGGTTAACTTTTCTCTTTAATTTTATTTTAAATCTAATTAAGAATTGACTCACAAATATTAAAATATAATTCAATAAAGAGAGAATATTGATAAATATATAATAAACTGAAAATCTTAAATTCGTAAGAGGTGCTTAGTTTATAGTCCATGAGCAATAGATGGGATGTATTTAGTTTTTGTATGGACTCTCAACCCTTAGTTTATAGGTTAAAAATACCCATTATTAAAAGAAAAAAAAAGAATGAGCTTAACTTGTCTGTTTTTTTTTTTTCTTTTTTTTTCAATCTAATTAAGAAATGGTAGGCATATATTCTATACATACAGTCCTATATAAATCAATAAATAAATTATAAATATAATAAAAATAATAAATAAATAAATGAGATAAGTTAACCTCACTATTTATTTATACTAATTTCAATAAGATGTAGATCGTATATAAATATATATATCATATTCTCTTCTCTATCCATATAGGCATGAATACATATAGGAAGGAGAGAACGTGGGTTCAACTCCCGCGAGTGCCTCATTTTTTCTAATTAGTAAATAACATGAAATCGCGAAAAATTGATATTTTATACGGAAAATTATTCCCATCATTTTATCATTTATTATGGATAAATAAGAAATTTGGTGTGACTGATCGCACCACCTTCAACCATTGAAAGTTGTGTTCTGTGCTTGTCACAACAGATTTTTTGAATTTTTCCGAAATGTAAAATATTCAAATTTGGGAGTAAGGGAGTATAATTAGACCAACCTATAAAAAAAAAATCAAAATTTAAAGGTTAAAGGAGCCTAGTGGAAGCCCCTCCCCTCTCCCGTCAATGACGGTAATATAATAATGGTTGAAAACATCAGATTCTTAAATCTAGTTTATAAGAATTT
Organism: Euborellia annulipes; assembly: GCA_023213315.1. Classification (NCBI taxonomy): domain Eukaryota; kingdom Metazoa; phylum Arthropoda; class Insecta; order Dermaptera; family Anisolabididae; genus Euborellia; species Euborellia annulipes. Next base: position 7,006 of record JAKCPI010015441.1, read on the forward strand.
TCATTTTAAATTCATTTAAAGTCTTATCGAAGAGTTAAAGTTTATAAGATGAAAGAAGTGGAGGGAGGGGGAGGGGGGGGGGGGAGGGGCGGAATGTCACAAGTTGGAAATCAAATTTATTCTAGACAGAGTGACTTAATTTTAACTTCTTCTCTCTCTCTTTTCAGTCATTAAAAAAAAATCTGGTATGAATGGTCGCACAGCACACAACTTCCTGTTGAGTTCCGTGATTGTCACACCAGTGGAAGACGTATAATTTATAAACGTAGTAATGAAGTGCAAGAGAAAAGTGTGCTTCAGAAGATTTCAATGGCAAAATGAGAATATACAATTTAAAGAGAATCTAAAAAAAATCTGGAGTGACAGGCACAGAGCACACAACTTTCTCTTACCTTCGGTAATCGAAAGTTGTGTTCTGTGCTTGATTTGCCTGAACGCCTGGAGAGTAGGCATCAAAGGCTACTGAGACGCAATGCCTGGCAGCGAAGGGAAGGCGGGAAGGGAACAAAACGTCTGTCCGTTTGAACAGCCTTACCAATTAGCAAAACACCGCATTATCTCTAACAGGATGATATAATTATGATTAAATTTTGAATTTACCGTAAATGAAAAAATCTGGTGTGACTGGTCGCACAGCACACAACTTTCTCGAAGGGTAAGAGAATGTTGTGTACTGAGCTTGTCACACCAGATTTTTTGTGTCGACATATATTTAGTTTTCCACTGATATATTAGAATTCAAGAGGTAAAATTTATAAACATGGGAAAATATTTATATTTTGTTACCATGACTTCTATCTTTTCTATGGAGTACAAGAGTAAAGTGGTCATCAGAAGATTTCAATGACAAAATGAGAATATACATTTTAAAGAGCATCTAAAAAAGAATTGATTTTTGAATTTTAATCAAAATCGTTGGTGCAAATTTAGAGAAAATCGAAAAAAACTGAAAAAGTGCATCAGTAAAGTACTAGTACTCTTTGTCCGATTTTGTTCTAAAGCTTCGTGTCACGTCCCATGGGGGTGCCCAACTTAAATATAAAATTTCAACCTCCTAGCTCTTTTCGTTTTTGAGATATTTGGTTCACAGAGACACACACACACACACATGCAAGACCAATTGGACCCTGTTATGTATTAGTGTGTCAAGTGCCAAAAAAAATTAAAAGTTAAGTGCGGAATATTGTTTTCAAATGCTAAAATTAATAGTATTTTTTTTATGAAATATGTCCTAAAAAATTTTATATTTAATGTTATTTGCAAAATTGACAAAAAAAAAAAAAACTATATAGGCCTATAATCTAATCAAAACAAAAAACTTTAACTAGGTGGAGAGGCTTGTTTGTAAAAGGTTAATTTTCTCAAATCTCGAATGCTGGCGCTTGACACATTAATGCGTAACAGGATCCACTTTTTTTGATTCAATTTTCGACATCGAATTTTTGACATGAATCCAATACTTTCTCTCTCTATGTATTTCATAATAAGGGTAAGAGAAAGTAAAAAATGAATTATTGTACTGAGGTGCACATATACTCTATTATTCGAGTGCCAAACGTTGTTTTTATATTTTGATGTTAATTTTTTTCGAATTTTTCCTATTTCATCCCACTGTGCGTTCTAGCTACTGATTTTCTCTCTCTCTGTCTCTCTGTGTGAGTGAGTAAAAGAATTCTCTAACCAAAATGACTTAACCAATCGTCACCAAATTATAGCTAGCGATAAATTACGTGTCGTTTTTCCCCGCACTTGAATTCAGAGTAGATTAGAATGGGAAATTCTCTTCTTTTTTTTTTTTTTTAGAGAAAAATCGTTTTGTGCGAATAGAACGAGAGAGAGAGAGAGTTCAGAGGGAATATTTCAAAGTCACATCCATTTTATTTACTCTCTTTTTTTTTCGTTTGAAATTCTTACTGAACTGGAAATTCATATTAGCACTCTTATAGGAATCTTGAGTATCGGAGAGGCGGGTCATTTTTTTTTTTTTTTAACAGAGAATATTATTAATATTTGGAACTTGTTGTAAATTAGAGCACAATCACTCTCTCTATTCTTTCTTGTATAAAAAAGGAGGGGAGAGTTCAAAAAAATTCGTTTTATTAGCTTAAGGCGGAGTAGGAACGAAGCTGTCACGCATGTTTTTGCCGATAAGATGGCGTTATGTGTCATAAAAAGTATGCCCAAATATCAAGTAATTCAAAAATTTGCCAAGAGATGTCAGAATGGTAGCTAATAATATTTAATGCATTTTCATTGATCTTTTAACAATAAATGTTATTATATATTATGTATCTTTTATAAAAGCATAAAAATATATAAATATAGGCTATTAGGGAATCGGCTGTTAGACTAGCCTGCCATCTATTGCAAGAATGCTCAACTAATTTGACAGTTGATTTTTTAAATAAATCATCTCAGCTTATTTTTAAAATTTCTTAATTAATATGTGATTAATAATAACAATAAATTCATTTTTAAATTTAAAAAAAATTAAAGATTATTGGGACAGATTGTTTTTTTGTATTTGCTTGATAACAAAAAAATTAATTACGATAATTTTTTAATAAGTCATTAAAAAAATTATAGCTCGATGTCCCAATAATCTCTTAGGAATTTAATTCATTTAAAAAAAAACCGCATTGAAAAATTCCTTATAATAGTCTAGTTTTTTTTAAAGTACGTTTAGACGTCGCTCGTGAACCCCCTTAAGACAGAGGAGTTATTCAAGCCGCTAAACTTTTTCGTGCATGCCTCCCTAACCGGCCACTATACACACATGATTTGTAAGACGTTGTCACGTCAAAATTGGACTTTTTTTAGTGGGTAAAATTCGCACCTCACAGTTTGGAAAACGCTGTGTATGTGTAATAATCGTTTTGAAAAAGTTGAAATAAAGAAATTTTTTTTTTTTTTTTTTTTTTTTTTTTTTTTTTTTTTTTTTTTTTTTTTTTTTTTTTTTTTTTTTTTTTTTTTACATTTTTTTTTTTTTTTTTTTTTTTTCTTCTTCCCCCCCTCCCCCCCCCCCTCTTTCCCACTTTCTCTCTTTAACTTTTTCCATTTTATCCTTTATTTATTATTCTTTATTTTTGGGTCTAGCTTTTCGTGTCTAGGTCTTTTTGTATCGATATTTTTTTTTTCAAATCCTTGTCTGTGGGGTTTGCTCGGGTCCGTTGGTGTGGGGGTTGTTTCGCTTTCCTCTCCCTCCCCCCCGCCGCTAGAAATTTATTTTAGTGTGTGTGTGTGTGGAAAAAAGAGAGAGAGAGAGAGAGAGAAGACAAAGTATTCATTCCATTCACTAGGGAGAGAGAGAGAGGAATCGAAAAAAAGCCTTAAATGAAAAAAAAAAAAAAGAAAGTACCTAAAAGCATTGCGAAAATATTTCACCTCTCTCTTCTTACCTGGAGCCCCCCAAAGGATTTTCTCTCTACTGTAAAGAGAAGTTGCTCGTATTTATTTTATTCTCCTGTGTGTGTCCTGTCCTACCTACTATAGTTTTTATTTTTAACAACAGATTTATTTCTATTTTATTTATTCCTCCCAAGGGAGATTTTGAAAACTATGAATTTTTATTTTTTTTTAGAAAATTCCGTACGGTACTGACACCTACTAGTTCGTCAACAAAAAAATTTTGAGTATAATCTAAAGAAGTCACCGGAGGCATTAATTTAAACATTTTGAAAAATAAAAAAAATCTGGGGTGACTGATTGCACCAGGTTTTTGTTGTGTCGAGATATATTTAGTTTCCGCCGATATATTAAAATTAATGTGAAATTTATAAACATGGGAAAATATTTATCTTTTGTTACTATGGCTTCTATCTTTCCTATGAAGTACAAGAGTAACGTGGCCTACAGGCTTGGTCTAGTTGGTAGTCGTGCCTACTTTCTATACTGAACGTCCCGGATTAGGATCCCAGGAAGTCAGATGATTTTATTTAAGGCATTTAATTACCAAGTGGCTTAAATAAGAATGCCTGGACCCCTAGATATATATATATTCATAATAACGGGTACGAGAACGTAAGAAGTCTTAAATGGCCTAAGTTGCCGAAAAAAACTGTGTGAATGTGTATGTGAGAGTGAGTGTGAATGGGAAAAAAAACTGTGAGTGTTAAAAAAAAAGAATAAAGTGTGCTTTAAAAGATTTCAATAGCAAAATGAGAATATACATTTTAAAGAACATCTAAAAAATGAATTATGAATTTTAAACAAAATCGCTGGAGCGAATTTTGAGAAAATCGAAAAAAACTGAAAAAATGCATCAGTAAAGTATTAGTACTCTTTGGGCGATTTTATTCAAAAGCTTATTTTCACAGTCCAGTAGGGTGTCTAAATTTCAACCTCCTAGCTCATTTCGTTCTTGAGATATTTTGTTCACAGACACACAGACCATGTCGCGAAAACAACTTTTACTTTCTCGTACCCTATATATGAAATATATAGGAGAGAAAGTATTGCGATCATGTCAAAAATTCGATGTCGAGATTTTGATGGATATACATGTTTTGAGGTCCCCTGAGTCCAAAAAAGTGGGTCCCGCAAATTGGTCTGTGTGTGTGTGTGTGTAACGATTTTTAGCATGAAGGAATTGAGCTAGGAGGTTGAAATTTTATATTTAAGCTAGGTACCTTTGAAGAATCTCAAAATAAGCTTTTGAACAAAATCGGCCAAAAAGTACTAGTACTTTACTGATGTACTTTTTCAGTTTTTTTCGATTTTCTCAAAATTCCCTCCAAGGATTTTTTTTTAAATTCATAAATGAACTATTTTTTAGATGCTCTTTAAAATGTATATTCTCATTTTGCCGTTGAAATCTTCTGGAGACCACTTTACTCTTGTTCTTCATAGGAAAGATAGAAATGGTTGCCATGGTAACGGAATTTAAATCTTTTTCTTTTTATTAGATTAAAAATCAATTATTATTTAAATTCCCATTTTTTTAATTTTTTTTTTCTGTCTTTAATTGTTTCCCAGAAAACATATATATCTCTCTCTCTCTCACTTGCAAACATTATCGCCTGTCTCTCCGCCTTCTCTCATAGGCCTAATGTTAATTTCCTATAGGGATTTGTATGTTAATTTCGATTCAAAAGGGGGTCCCCTTTAGAACTTTTTAGGCATTTAAAATTTTTTTTTCCAATTCTTATGAAATTTTGTATTTATTTACGATTCTATATTGTGTATAAAATGTCCAAATATGAGATTAAAATTTTGAAAAATAACCATAGTTTATTTGAAGCAGTCAACATTTAAAATGCAAGTTTGAAACTAAGGTGCTATGGGAAACTAAATATATCTCGACACAAAAAATCTGGTGTGACCAGCACGGTGCACAACTTTCTCTTACCGAAGGGTAAGAGAAAGTTGTGTGCTGTGCGCCAGTCACACCAGATTTTTTTGATTCAGAGGACCTCAAAACGTGTATATCTATCAAAATCTCGACATCGAATTTTTGACATAAATACAATACTTTCTCTCTCTATATATTAATATATATATAGAGGTAAGAGAAAGTAAAAATTAAGATTTTCACTAATTCTATGAAACTTTCGGCCGATTGCGCGATCGGAAGATGAAGTCCGATTTCAAAAAATTTTTTTTTTTTTGTTTTTCTTGTCGCAACTCTGAATTCAAAACGACTTTTTTCGATCCACCCTAATGTACATAAACCAAATACAACTTCTTTTTACTTTCTCTTACTTTTACGTATTAAATTCATGTCAAAAATTCGATGTCGATTTTTTGATAGATATACACGTTTTGAGGTCCTCTGAGTGGTTTTCGCGACATGGTCTGTCTGTGTGTGTGTGTGTGTGTGTTCACTTTTAAGCATGAAGGAAATGAACTATGAGGCTGAAATTTTATATACAGTATAAGTTAAACACCCCCCGGGAGCCTGAAAATAAGCATTTAATCAAAATTGGCCAAAAAGTACTTTCTGATGTACTTTTTAAGTATTTTTCTAAAAATTCGTTCGATTATGATTAAAATACAAAAATCAATTATATTTTAGATGCTCTTTAAAATACCGTTCTGTGGGGAACTAACACAAAAAAATCTGGTGTAACAAGCACGGAACACAACTTTCGATTACCGAAAATAAGAGAAAGTTGTGTGCTCCGCGACCAGTAAGACCAGATTTTTTAAACTAAACCTAGTGTGTTTACTTTTAATTATTATAAAATTATTTTAATTTTAATTTGAGCATTAAAACAAAGTAGAGCAAATTAAAAGTTTTTGAATTTCTATTGAATTTTTCACTTCATCGTCTAATCGA
>JAKCPI010015442.1:0-41607 GCA_023213315.1 Euborellia annulipes
TGAAATTACAAAAAAAAAAGCCCGAAAGCCGGAATCGTGAGGGGCGCCAAAACCTTGATGCACCTGGGGCGGGGGGGAGGACGATCGCCCCCCTTCGCCCCACCTGGATACGCTACTGTATATATATTACTATATGTATAAAACGAATTGTGGCTGTTATATAAATTAGATTAATGAGATGAAGAGCATGCAGCCAATAATAAATAAAAAGCATCTATTTTGTTAACACTCTTTATTTAGGAACGTTTCGGCCATGATATATCAATCTAACTTAGAATCTAACAATTTATCGTCCTGAGGAAGGTCGTGATTTTCGACCGAAATGTCGACGATTAATAATTAAATAAAAAGTTTTTTTATTTAATTTATTGGCTGCAAAGTCTCCTATACCCAATTCAAAGTCTAAGGCCATTTCTCATCACATTGTTTATTTATTTTTTCGTCGTGTCTATCCAATTGTTCGTCTATCTCTTATATTCTCTTGTATAGCTTAATTTTTTTTTTAACTCATTTTTTGTTCAATAAGATAATATATTGGGATAGATAGATATCTTTGTTTTTTGTTTTGATTGATGAGGAATTAATTTTCGAAAATTTTGAAATTTTTATTGAGTTTCCTTAAGATGCTGTTTTTCTTTAAATGACTAACTATTTTATTGTTTTAAAATTGAGAATTTGTATCATATAAAAAGAAAAAAAAAATCGCTGTTAGAGCATGTAGGATGAGATTGTACATAGGATTTTAATTGATCTTTTATTTTGTAAATCTTCTTCTTCTCTCCTCGCCATGTCCCGCGATGCGGGGTCGGCGGACATCACTCTTTCCCTCCAACCCTATCATACGTTTTTACTACTGGAAGAAATAGGACAGGCCGGCCCGTAGCACGGTCTGACGCCTGTTGAAAAGAGGAAGGAAGAGACAGACATTTAAAGTACTGAAGGACTGGCTGTCCCAGCTCGGGTAGCTCGTGGTCGCCATCCACGTACCCACAAGATGTGGGCTCCTGAGCAAGATCTTTTATTTTGTAAATGAACATCTTAATATTTCAACTCATCATTCATGTATCATACAGAATAATGAATGATGCTTAATACAGGAGAATAACTCAGGCGATATACAACTCTTTTGAAAATAGTAGAATGAATTATAGTTTTCTACATTTTTTTTAATGCAAGGCTTCATTTTGAATAAAGTATAAAGCAATTACAAACCATTTAACTGAACCTGGTGAAGAAGGAACAAAAACACATAATAGAAAGAAAAAATCTTTTAATCAATGAGTATCATTTTGAATTATTCTCACGGGTTGTATCTTTCTTAAGATGAGATAATTCTTAAGATGGCAAGCAAGCGCTTCCGGCCCTGGGGCTTTAAATTGCCAATCTTGGGATATAATCAAAAGTTACATACTCATTATCCAAAGATGGAATTAAATTTATTTTTAGAATATAATTACACACTGTTTATTTATATCCCATGCTTTAGGAAATAAATTAAACTTCCTCTAGGATTTCTTTTAATGAATTACTTATCTCTTGGGTTTTCGTTTAAATAAAAGGACGGAATTTGATAAAGTTAAATGATGATAATTCTTTGATCTCAAAATAATTGAATCTATCTATCTAAATTCTGTTTTATTTGAAAAGACTTTAATGAAATCCCAAAATTCTTATATCATTAAGGGGTATGTAATTCACTCATCTCACATCAATTTTTGGTAGAAAACCAATACTATTACATAAAAAGAGTCTTCCAGTCTACACCTAAAATAGAACATCCCTTATAATAGTTTTCATTTTTTTTTCCCATATTTTTTTTGTGTCTTTGCAACCCTATTTTCGAAATTAGGCGCCATCTAAAAGGATTGGGCCTCAGATGTTGAGAAATTCTGTCTTATGCCACTATCTAGTAGTCAGCTTTAACAGTTAGGCTGAACGCACACCAAATGAGCTTTGACTAATCGTGCCTAAAACTGTTTTTTCAATGCTTTTCTATTGGACCGAAGAGGCAAAACACAATTGAACATGATTCGACATCATTGAACAAAATGTTTGGCCATTGAGCGTTTTGCTCAATCGGTGGTTGGCATTGAGCAAAACGTTTTGTTCTTGGACAACACGTTTTGTCCGAAAACGTTTTTGATTAATCAATGTGCATTGGCATAGAGCAAAATGTTTTGTCATTGAGCGTTTTGCTCAATCGGTGTGCGTTGGCTTTGAGCAAAACGTTTGTGCCTTTTAGCTAGGCAACCAGCACACAGATACATGGAAAAATTTTTCAATGACCAAATTAATTAAGCAAACTTATCAAAAAAACCTTTAAAATAAATTAATTAATCTCGTCTTTAAGCTCTCTAGAAACGACTGAATCAACCAACGTATACTTTTGCCTGATACATATAGTAGTCTATATACTGTAATGTAAAATAAAATTAAATGGGGTAAGCGTTAAAGCCGGGCTGCGTAACTCGTATTCAAAAATCCACTTGTTTTATATACAATAAATCTTTTTAACTAATTATAACAACATCATACTACCATTCAAATAAAAAATATACTCTTTGTGATATAATTATAGCTTACAAGGCACATTTTATCTAAAACATAATGAACTCATTTATATTTCTTGATAAATTAAACATTTTCATCATCATAATTAATTATATAATTCTTCTCTCGAAAAGTAAACAAACAATTTTTAACTCAGTCACGTGGCTTCACTCATAAACACAGACACTTGTATTTATGCTACATGATCTAAGGCTTATAATCAAAATATTGAAACGTTTCCAGGATGGTTGCGATTGTTTCAAAGAGTGAAGTGATTATTATCCGAACAGATGGCGAATGTACTGTGCAAAAAAAAAAACTTGTCTTGTCTAAAAAAGGAGAAGAGTGAAAGTCAAAAATTGAGAGTGGTTTATTTCATTACATTTCGATGATTTAGTTTTAGTCTAGATTTATTTGAAAGTAGAATATTCATGTAAAACAAACTTCAAAGGAATTATAAAATGTTTATATAATTATAAATGTTATCCCGGGGGATCTCTCCCCAGAGTTTGGTGATTTAATGTTATTTAGAAGCTTGTTTAGACATAGTTAATGGCGTTTTAGACTCCTTCGCATGAGTAATTCACTCTAGAATTGCATATTATATATGATTTGACTGAATATGACCATCAAATGGTCCATATTCTGAAAATAAATTTTTTCACATTGTTTGGCTTGGTCTCTCGATCATATTTTTGTACTGAAGAATAATACCAGGGATAATTTGCAAATAAAAAATCCGGTGTGACTAGCGCCGCGGCGCGCCGTGCTGTTCGCACAAGATTTTTTGTATCGAGTTTCCGATAGCACCTTAGTTTCAAACTTGCATTTCAAATGTTGTCTGCTTGAAATAAACTATGGTTATTTTTCAAAATTTTAATCTCATATTTGGACATTTTATACACAATAGAGAATCCTAAATAAATACAAAATTTCATAAGAATTAGAAAAAAACTTTTAAAATGTGTAAAAAGTTCCAAAGGGAAGCACCCCCTTGTGAATCGAAATTAACTTGCAAATCATAGGGATTTAACATTGGCTCTATGGAAGGAAGAGCCGGAAAATGAATTTGAAAAATCTGAAATATTACATCAGTAAAGTGTACTTCAAAACACTTTTAGAGCAAAATTAGAATATACATTTTAAAGAGCATCTAAAAAATAATTGATTTTTGAATTTTAAACCATTTTTGTGCGGCGAATTTTGAGAAATTTGAAAAAAAAAAAAAAAAACTGAAAAAGTACTTCAGTAAAGTACTAGTACTTTTGGGCCGATTTTGTTCAAAAGCTTATTTTGAGTGTCCGTGAGAATGGATACCTAACTTAAATATAAAATTTCATTCCGGTAGTTCAATTTCTTAATGCTAAAAATCGTTACACACAGACAGACAGATCAATTTGCGGGACCCACATTTTTGGGCACAGGGGCCTCAAAAAATGTATATCGATCAAAATCTCGACATCGAATTTTTGACATGATCAAAAAAACTTTCTCTATACCCAGTATATTTCATATATAGGGTAAGAGAAAGTAATAATTAAAGAGTGGTCTATTAAAGGTTGGAAATTTAGATCTCTGAATATTCCTTGTTTATTATAATTTTATTAATATTTTGATTTTAATAGAATTTAATTTAAAAATATCCAATTCCCCCCGAGCAGAAGGTCTTAAAAGGCCTCAGGTTCCCCGCCCTTCGGATAGTCTATATGAGGTGTTTCCTAGTGAATTAAAAGCGACTGGATCCACTTTTTAATTATCGTAAAGTGATAGCAGAGACGGAAATTAAGTACTGGGTCAAAATGCGTGCATCTGTCTTAACCCGGGTCAGGGGGCTTGCATTGTTTAATTCACCCTCCCTTTAGCTTTCCCTTCAACGTGTGTTTATTATTCTCTTTTTTCCCTCCCCAGCCTGGAAATAAACCAAACTATTTTCATGTTTGTGATTTAACCAGATGGCATTTTAGAGAGAGATGGCTGTGTGGGCCTTAAAGTCGCAGCCAAACCGTTATTGGACCAAATTGGTTGTAATAAGCCTCGGTTATCGTTCAATTCCTCTAGTTAGTCACTAACCTTTCAAACAAGCACGCTATTTGATAACCACAGCGATATTAAAAATTTTTGCCAAATACGAACAGGAAATGAACGAAATTTTTAAATAAGCCTTTTTTAGACACTCAAGAGAGGGGAATGCAATCTTGAATTCTTCATTCTAGTGTCATCCAAATTTCACTAGTAAGCATTCTTTCAGCCTTTTTGTTTGATCATGAATATAGGAAATCTTTTCTCGCCTTTTATTATAATACGGAGAATAGCATCAAGGCAATCAATCGCAAAAGTGAACTAAAATAAATTAGTATGTTCACTAGAATATCAACCATCACCTTCCTCATTGGAAATTCTATCAATGACAGAATTTATACATTAAAATGTCAAATAAATTATCAAGAAATAAATAAGTAGAAAGAACTATGTATAATATTAAAGCGGAAAATATGAAAAAATCAATTATTTTTTACTTTCTCTTACCTCTATATATATGTTAATATATAGAGAAAGTATTGGATTCATGTCAAAAATTCGATGTCGAGATTTTGATGGATATACACGTTTTGAGGTCCCCTGAATCAAAAAAAGTGGCTTTCGCGACATGGTCTGTCTGTGGGTGTGAGGGTGTGTGTTCAATTTTAAGCATGAAGGAATTGAGCTAGGAGGTTGAAATTTTATATTTAAGTTTTATACCCTCCTGGACCTTGAAAATAAGCTTTTAATCAAAATCGGCCAAAGAGCACTAGTACTTTACTGATGTACTTTTTCAGTTTTTTTCGATTTTCTCAAAATTTGCTCCAATGATTTTTTTTAAATTCATAAATCAATTATTTTTTAGATGCTCTTTAAAATGTATATTCTTATTTTGCCATTGAAATCTTCTGAAGACCACTTTACTCTTGTTCTTCATAGAGAAGATAGGAGAAATGGTTGCCATGGTAACAAAATATAAATATTTTGCCATACTTATAAATTTTACATCTTGAAAATCGAATGAACCGTACTGTCGGAAACTAAATACATGTCGACACAAAAAAATCTGGTGTAACAAGCACAGTACACAACTTTCGATTGCCGAAGGTAAGAGAAAGTCGTGTGCTGTGCGCCAGTCACACCAGATTTTTTAATTTTGGGTTTGAATTAAATTTTGCGGCTTCCCTTGGTTTAATTGAAAACGGTAAATAACATAACAAAAAAAAAAAATTAACATCCTTAAAGAAGAAGTTAGCCGATTTAATTTTAATAAAAAACTTACTTAAATATCAAAAGTTTTTTTTTTTAAGAGATATTGTGATAACAGATTAAGAGACACAGACCATTTTTGAGTTTTAAAGGTCGTAACCTTTCGTTATCTTATATGTCTATATAAATGACAGGAAAAGAAAAGAAATTTTTTTTATTAAATTACCTTCATAATTATTATTATTTACATTTTAATTTGAAATGTAATAAAAAAAAAAATCATTCCCTTTTTTACCCCCGACTATTATGCAACAAAATACACATCTAAAGCTCGGTGAACACATCACCCACCTCCCGGCAACTATATCAGCCATCACTTTCCTGGGCTCTTATTTTATCATATGATTGGCGACTGTCATTTTAGGAGAATTTTTTGACTTTCTTGTTAAAATATCTTTAAAAGCCTTCAGCAGAAACTTTTGATTTGTATTTTTAACGTATTCCTCGGAAGTGAATTGATAAAATGTAAGTTTTTGTTTTTGTATCTAATGCAGAGGTGGCTATATAATTCGATATGTGTGCGTTTCGTCGATATTCCCCATAGACTACATGTTAAATTTCAATTTTTTAAAAATTAATTACACGATAACCCTGCGTCAGATCTGCTTCAAAATTTTATTTTATAGCGATATTTGATAGTGATTAATAACATATTAAAAAATTAGCTTTTAATCTAATAAAGTGCTTTAATGTCCGAACAACCTTAAAGACCGGATTTCTATGCAATTGTTTGCTATCATCTATGAGCCAGTAGATCAATTACACAGGGGATCAAAAATTTGATTACTGTACGTACGTAGAACGCTCATCAAATGTATTTTGATTAATTGAATTGTTTCAATCTCTTTTTTATTCCAATATGAAGAAAATTCGGCTCTAATATTAATTTATTAGGCAAAAATCAATCCTTTTATGAATTGCAGGTTACCAGGTCGTTTATAACGATTAAAATAATTAATTGACCAATTTTATCCTAGCTATTTGTTATTATTTTATTTTTTCTTCTGACATATATAATTTTATTCCATTTGAAAAATGGTAAAAAAAAAATCTATTTTTTGGGCGTGTCTTTGAATTAGAATTAAACAATACTTTCTCTATACGAGAAAGTAAAAAAAAAAATTGACTTTAAAAACTTACAAGTTACGTAACATGTTACGTATTATATGGCAAAAAAAAATAAATAAATGAAATGGATCTAATACATAAGAAAATAATGTAATACCACAAATAAATCTGGCGTGATAGCACAATAAAGGTGCTGTGGTTTGTTTTTGAAAAAAAAAACAAAAAAAAAACATAATCGTCAAAAGCCTAAATTAAAATTTTAAAAATAAGCTACTCAAAAAAAATAATAATATATAAGAACTTGTGACGTACCAAGAGCGGATACGGGGGTAAAGGAGATAATTATATATAAAAAATTTTAAAAATTAATGCCAAAAAATTTAATTTTATATATATATATATATATATACTGGTAAACAAGTACAGAAAGCACCTTTAAAGTACCGAAAGTGAAAAAACTGTGCTGTGCGACTAATCACGTCAAATCCCCCCTTCCCCGAGAAACTCTTCTGGATCCGCTCTTGTGACATACCCACCAATAAATAGGGTTTTTTATTCTTTCAGGTTTCTTTTTTATATACAATATTTACAAAGAAATACAATTATATAAGCAATTAATATAAAAAAGCCATTTCATATACAAATACAGATTCGGAAGTAGATAAACTACACTGTTAAAATTTTCAAAAATTCATATACAAGTATAGGAACTCTGTTACATAACTATTTATGAATAGTATATGAAAATTCAATTTGTTGCAAACCAAACAAATTTCTTGTATATTTTAAAATTAATTATTTTGGAAAAAATTGTTAATTTTAATTTTTATAGCTTAGTTGAATTACTTTATAAAAATTATTTAATTAGTATGACTGTCATAAATATTTAAATAGTTTAGAGCGCGAATTTCAAACCAGAATTTAATAAATTTAGATTTGTGAAATAAATTTTAAAAGAATAATTTCAAGTTTCCTTAAAATAATTCTAAAATAATATTAATAAAAATTCCTTGAGGTAGTCGAGTTATTTGAGAACGTTTAGACCAGTGATTCTCAACTTGTCGCGGTACACTTTTAACGATTTCAAAATTTGGCGGCACACAAAGAAGAAAGATAAGTTTAAAGTTGGTAATTTGTCTCAAACATATTAATTTTATTTCATATCCTGGGTATATTAATATTAAATCACCGAAGTATATGAAAAATGATTGAGAATTCATATTTTTTTGTTTACAGAGTGATAAAGTGGTCTTCAGAAGATGTCAATGGCAAAATGGAGAATATACATTTTAAAGAGCACCTAAAAAATAATTGATTTTTGAATTTTAATCAAAAATCGTTGGAGCGAATTTTGAGAAAATCTGAAAAAAACTCGAAAAAGTACATCAGTAAAGTACTAGTACTCTTTGGCCGATTTTGTTTATTTACACGGTTTGCAAATTTCTTTTCAAAATTACGGGAAGTTGGTCAAACAGAGCTTGACAGACAAACACTCCATTATTATATATAGATTTTGGTGTAAATGTATTTAGCCTATTAAAAAAATTAATATATTTTATATGTTGCCAGCCAGGATGATCTAATATTTAATAAATATTAGTAATCAATTTGCTAGGAAAAATAATCCGTCTGAACGTCGCCGTTATTCGTTATCAGCGTGATAGTAAAGTATTAAAATGATAACAGAGCGAGCGAGATGGATGAATCATTCATTAATAATGACAAGTCAGATGTGCGAATTTTGTTTTCTGCTCTCTGATTGGTTTAACATCTCTAATATTACAAATATAAAGACTTCTATTATGGGGGCATATTTTGTATTAATTATTTATTAAAACATGCCAAGTACTGTGCACACCTACGTGAAGTTAGTAGCATTTTATATGCAATGAAGTTAGCAAAATATACAGTACAATGCCCATGAAGTTAGAAACCAGCAAGTGTTTACATAAAAAAGCATGATCTCCAGGGGTGTAAATAACACCCTACGGGGGGGGGGGGGTGCAGAGACCCGAGTGCATAAAAAATATATTAAAAATTTTTTTTTTTAATAGGCTAAATACAATCACATCAAAATCTATATAGGCCTATATATAATAATGGAGTGTCTGTTTCGTCTGTCAAGCTCGGTTAATTAAATATCACATTAGAAAAATTTTCAATTCAACCAAATGTACAAATAGATCTACAAATCATTAATACTCCTTTTAATATTAGACTGACTGAGCCAAACAATGATTTAGAAGAGCATTTTGATTGTTTGATTTATACTGATGGGTCCAAATTTCCTACAGCAGTAGGATGCTCCTTTTTCAATGCTACAGACGGCAGTTTTCATCTTTTTAAGCTTCCAGAAGTCATGTCTATATACACTGCTGAGTTAATAGCAATAAGAGAGGCGCTGATATATGTAAAGACTAATGCTATCAAATGCACTAACATAGTATCGGACTCCCAATCAGCCCTAACAGCGTTACAATCCATAAAATACACAAAAACAATAAACCGGATTCATCTCCAAATTGCAAACCTGCTAAAGGACATACACTTAAATAACCAACAAGTCATGTTATCTTGGACCAAAAGTCATGCAGGTACACCAGGGAATGAAATAGCCGACTACCTGGCAAAGAGAGCCGCGTTTAAAGGACAATTGATGAAGGAAGGTGTTCCTTGGAGGGATGCAATGTGTATATTTAGAAAACAACTCTTGGATAATTGGACTCTTGAATGGATTAACAGCTCTCAACTCAAAGGCGCCGCTCTTGCAAAACTTAAGAAAATTCCCTCTCAAGCATGGTTTAAATCCACACCAGACCTCTCACGAAAGGCAATCATTTTAATCAATCGGTTAAGGATTAATCACACTACCTGTACAGCGCATCTCCATAGGTTTTCAATTGTCTCATCACCTTTTTGTAGCTGTTCCCAGACGCCAGCAACCCCCTGAACATCTCTTACTAAAATGACCCATATATAATGTAAAAAGAGAAATATTTCTTAAAAAAATTGAACCTCATTTCCCGGATCCTCCAACGCTAGGCGATATCTTAAAAAAACCAATAACTCCTATAGTTAAAGAAATATATAAATTCACCCAATCTTGCTCTTTAAAATTCTAAAATCTAGCTTTACCCAATCTGTAATCTGGCTATAACACCTATACTAATGCAATTGCTTCACCAGTACAAGAGAACGGTTCACCTTTTTTATATTGACAATTATTAATGTTTTTCTTATAATGTTTTTGTTATATATATTTTTCATATTATGTAATTTTTACTTTTGTTATTCTAATAATGTTTTTTGTTATTATGTTATTGCTATTATGTTTTTTATATGCATGTTTTTGTTATAATGTTTTTTGTATTTATATTGTTATGGCGGGAAAGCCAAAACAAGAATTAAAAAAAAAAAAAAAAAGCTCGGTTTGATCAATTTCCCGTAATTTTGAAACGAAATTTTGCAAACTCGTGTAAATAAGCTTTTAAACAAAATCGGCCAAAATGTACTAGTACTTTACTGATGTGCTTTTTCAATTTTTTTTTTTTGATTTTCTCAAAATTCGCTCCAACGATTGTGATTAAAATTCAAAAATCAATTATTTTTTAGATGCTCTTTAAAATCTATATTCTCATTTTGAAGCACACTCTACTCTTGTACACTGTAAAAAAAATATGAATTTTTCAATCTTTTTTCATATACTTGGGTGATTTAATATTAATATACCCAAGATATGAAATAAAATTAATATAAAAGTTTATGAACAAATTATCAACTTTTAAATCTTTGTGTGCCGCCAAATTTTGAAATCTTTAAAAGTGCACCGCGACAAGTTGAGAATCACTGGTCTAAACGTTCTCAAATAACTCGACTACCTCAAGGAATTTTTATTAATATTATTTTAAGGAAACTTGAAATTATTCTTTTAAAATTTATTTCACAAATCTAAATTTATTAAATTCTGGTTTGAAATTCGCGCTCTAAACTATTTAAATATTTATGAAGTCATACTAATTAAATAATTTGTATAAAGTAATTCAACTAAATAGCTATAAAAATTAAAATTAACAATTTTTACCAAAATAATTAATTTTAAAATATACAAGAAATTTGTTAGGTTGGCAACAAATTGAACTTTCTCATATACTATTCATCAACAGTTTATGAAACAGAGTTCCTATTCTTGTATATGAAGTTTTCTTGAAAATTTTTAACAGTGTATTTCATAGGAGAACATGATAACAAAATATAATTATTTTCCCAAGTTTATAAATTTGACATCTGGAATTCAAATATGTCGGCGGGAACTAACCCAAAAATCTGCTGTACCAACTTGAAGGTGTGTGCTGTGCGACTAGTTACACCAGATTTTTTGTGTTAATATTTTCTCTCTCTCTTCTCATCACGCACCTCTTGTTATTTTCCCTTCTTAAAGGAAATATTCGCTGGCTGCAACTTTATCGCCCACAAAGAGATGGATCGAGTCATTTCTTTCTTTCTACACAAAAACGAAGAAATTTTTCTTTTTTTGTTTTCAATGCTATTATTTTTTGTTGTTATCAACAATATTTGTATTCTTATTAGAGAAAGAAATGAATCACAAAAGATCTTTTTGTTAAAAAAAAAAAAAGAAAAAAGAAAGATATCGTTATGATATTAACCAATATTCGATTCTTTTTCTTTTGATTGCATTAAAAAAAAAAAAAATAAATAAAGAAGGGGGGTGGAAAAGAACGAAATCTTTATAAATAATTGAATAATTTCAAGGTCTAGAAATGCTTACTTGTCTCAGAATATAGAAATATTTTTGCTCTTTGACATTGGAATATTTTCCCTAGTTGTCCCGTCCTCTGGAAGGGACGTCCCTCTCAGAAGATGAGGACGCTCTCCTCATAAATAAGGTTAGGGGTCATATCCTATCTCTCGACTATAATATATAATATTACACGTTTAAATATAATCGTGGCAATAGGTAAGAGAAAGTAAAAACTTGTCCACATAGAATGGGTGTGGTTGTGGCACACCCGCCCGAGGCGTGTAGAGCTTTAATTGAATTATCATACGACATACGCGTACATCGTTATTAGTCATGTATGAAATGAAAAGCGAGAGATTTCTGGATCACTTGCTTGCCTAGTGCTAGAGGGAATCCCTGGAAGGCAGGCAACCAGCTAAGAACAAACCTCCTCTAAAGAAGAAATATTTTTGGGTATTTGGGTATATCTCAAGCACATTAACAGGTCTATTCCCTAAAAACAGGCGAAAAAATTTACAATCATGATTGTACCACGATTTAAACTTCTGAACACAAAAATATTTAATTTTAATCTTCATAAATTATGATTATAAAAATTTTTTAATTCACTCAAATAAAAAATTAAAACTATGGAAAAGCATTTATTTAAGAAAATTATGGGTAAAAAATATTAATAATTCGTTGTTGTAAATAAAATAGAGTGAAAACGTGGCAACACTGTATAATTCATATGTTGGCAGCCTTGAGTTAATCTTTCTCTCAAATGAATTAGGAAATAAATTTTATAAAAATAATTATTTGAAATATTCTATCCTTATTCGCAACAAAAGCGCTCAGGTGACTACATACAGTGTTGCCGCCCGCACTTTCTTATACACTAATGAATTTATCAAATAATAACCGAGTTAGTTTCATCTATTTATAATTTCTTTTCTCATAAACGATTTAGGGCCGGTTGCTTCATCCTGGGTGAGCTTGTTAGCCCCGACTTTTTTTGTAGTGCAGAAACCCAAATCAGTTTTATTTTTATAGTAAAATATACGATATTTCATCATTTTATTGCTAAAAGAAGTATTCTAGAAGTACATATATTTGTTATTTTACCTTATATTCTACTTATTTTCTCAATAAAATGATGAAATGTTGTATATTTTATAAAATATGTTATAGGCTAGGGCCCGCTTGCATCAGATCTCGTCGCCATATTTAGCCCTGAGTTAACCTCACTTTTGAGTAATTTCATATAGATATATGGGGAATTGGAGCCAAGGTCCGGCTAAAGTTAGCCCAGGCCCAAAGGTGGGGCTAAGATTTAGCCCCGGGATGACACGTACGAACATGTATTATGAACTCAAGCATCCTAACTTCATCAATATAAATGTAAAAAATAATATAAATGCAATATGGAATCTACCGTTTTTTTTTGTTATTATTCATTTTATGTCAATCAGGATTATACTCGTATATCCAGGATATATTGCAAGTTGTTGAATATTCTCCTAACTTCATCTAAGGCATTGCACATGTCTTGTTAATAAAACTATTTGTTTTCAAATTGAATGCAAATTGATATTAAATATTTATATGAATATTTTCAGTTGATATTACTTCTTGTTAAGTGAAAATAAAAGGTATATTTCTTTTTGAAATTATCTTTATTTGAGCCACACAGCTGGCAATTTGTCAAAATAGTTGTGAAGATTGGAACAATTGACTAATTGTTATGTGAACTCTAATAAATCTTGTTTATTTTTTTGAAAATTTTCAAATTTTAGCAAGAAAAAAATTAAATTCTTATATTTAAATGTATATTAATAATATTTATTTAAATTATGGGTGATAATATCAATTTTTATTTTTAATAATTTTTATAAGATGCCTTAATTGAGTTGCAAACTTCACAAACAGAACATGATTTGTTCCCCGGAAGAGGGTTTCTGCATTACAAAAAAAAGCCATTTAGCCCGGGGCTAACAAACTCACCCAGGATGAAGCAACCGGCCCTTAGTGAACGAATCTCCATTAAATAACATTTTTTTAAAATTACAATAACTTTTTAACGGTTTGAAATTTTCGCAGGGGTTTTAGCATTAAATGAGGAATATACTGTCAAATTTTCGATTGTCTCGTAGCATTTTTAATATACCTCCCAAACGCCATGTTTATTTTAAACACAACGTTAAAATAGACATGGCATTACTTTAACACTATTTCCTAAATGTTAACGCTTTGGCTTTTGTTTATAGAATAGCTATGTGAGACAAGCAAATGATTTTTAACGCTTACATTACTTTTTAACACCCATTTGTTTATTTTAAATTTGAATTTGAAGAGAGTTTTAATTTTAACGCTTTCTCTTCTTTATAAAATTCAAAGACAAAAAATATGAATTTCTTTTTGTTGTTTTTGTTCTAGCCTTGGTGCGGGTGCAAAGCGAATGTATTTCTGTCTGGCGAGGATTCAACAATGAAACAAATTCTCTTGCCAGATCTTTTCTCTCTCTCTCTCTTGACTAGAATAAACTTGTGGTCTAATCTTCCGGATGGGGGACCAACGTTAAAGGTGTTAAATTGTGATGACATTCATTGATTTTAATGACGCTAATTTTTTTTTTTTTTTCATCTTTTCGGCTGTAGAGGCCAGCAGCTTTTTCAAATTTAATGATTATTTAATGGCTAAAATGCATGAGTTGAATTTTGAATTGCGTTCTCATCCACCGTATTCTCTAGATTAGGAGAATCAGAGAAGCTGTTGGCTTTGAGGGGAAGCACAAAGAGAAAAAAATATTCTTTCATTGTTTTAAAGCTCTGAAGATGGCTTTAACCAAAGTTGAAACGTTAGATTTTTTTTTAAGAAATTTTTACTTTCCTTTACCCTATATGGACCCTGTTACACAATTGTGTGTCAAAGACCAAACATCGAGTTTTGAGAAAATCAACATTAAAGTTTTTCTGATTTAAATTGTTTTGATTAGATTATATATCATTGTTTTTTGTCAATTGTGCAAATAAATACTGTATTTATGGCAGATATTCATAAATTATCTCTAAAAATATGACTAATTTAGAGAATAAACAAAAAATTATTATTGCAAAATTCTCTAAGTCCAATTTGCAATTTGCAAAAATGCTTCAAAGTCTCTTGATAATAAATAAAATAATTTTAGGTTATAATTCAAAAATTAAAACGGAGATATTATTAAAGTTCTATTATGGTTATATTAAATACTAATAGCTTATAAACTTTTTATCCAAATTACATTAATCAATTTTAAATAGTATTAATGTTTTAAAATTAAATACAAAGTGATAACAAAATTTCCTGAATGGAAGTGAACATGGCAACAGTAGATCAAAGTTATAATGAAATCGACTTAATATTATTTATTTTGTTGTCTTTTCGAAATCGCTCTGATCCTAATCTTCATTATCAGGAATAATATCAAAAAATTAAATTTTGACATCTACGAATTCATTTCTCATTTTTCAAAAAAAAAAGGATTTTGGTTTATTTAAGGTAAACAATATAGGTTAAATAAGTTTTTATTAGTTGTTAACATCATAAAAAACAACGTGTTATGAACATAAATCATTATTGCAAAATGTAAAATCCTGCATTGAAATATTGTAAAAATAATTTTATGCTCTTACACTAAATATAAATATTTTTAGGACATATTTCATAAAAAATACAATTAATTTGAAACAATATTCCGTGCTTCTCTCAATTTTGAATTCTTTTTGGCGCTTGACACACTAATGTGTAACAGGGTCCATATAGGGTAAGTAAAAACAATGTAATCTTTTCAGAGCTCAGTAGCTGAAAGGGCAAACAATTGTCCTGTGTGAGTGCAAATCCATTTCTAATGAGTCATCATCATTAGGAGACACCGTAGCGACGTCGCACAGTGGGCTGAAATCGAAAAAAAGCGGCCATAATTATCTTTTTTTGGGCGGATTTTTACAAAATTAAAACTATACATACATAATTATATGTTCTTCTATACCCTTCAATATTTTCATATTTTACCAAAAGGGGTTGAAATTACCCCTTAACAAAGTTGAAAAAAAATTATCATGTGTGAAATATAAAGAAAAACATATGTCAAAAAATCAAAAAAAATATGCGTTTTATAAAAATGAAATTTATTTTTACAAAAAACAAACATGGGGTGAACTACCCCTTACTGAAGGGAGCAAAAAAAAATTTTTTTTGATAATTACAAGCAATACGTCTTTATATACATTTTAATGGACGCTGATTCCAAAGATGTCATCTATTTTTACTAAAAACATACATGGGGTGAACTACCCCTTACTCAAGGTGTTAAAAAAATTTTGCTTTGATAATTACAAGCAATACGTCTTTATATACATTTTAATGGACGCTGATTCCAAAGATGTCATCTATTTTTACTAAAAACATACATGGGGTGAACTACCCCTTACTCAAGGTGTTAAAAAAATTTTGCTTTGATAATTACAAGCAATACGTCTTTATATACATTTTAATGGACGCTGATTCCAAAGATGTCATCTATTTTTACTAAAAACATACATAGGGTGAACTACCTCTTACTTAAGGTGTTAAAAAAAAATTTTGCTTTGATAATTACAAGCAATACGTCTTTATATACATTTGAAAGGTCACTCGTTACGAAAATGTCATTTATTTTTACAAAATATAGAGATGGGGTGAACTACCCCTTACTGAAGGAAGCAAAAAATATTTTTTTTTTTTTTTTGGTAATTACAACTAATATGTCTTTATATACATTTTAATGGATACTGATTCCAAAGATGTCATCTATTTTAAAAAAAAAACATGCATGAGGGTGAACTACCCCTTACTCAAAGGGTCAACATTTTTTTTTTATATAAGCTTATATAAGCAATACGTCTTTATATACATTTTAATGGATTGCTGATTACAAAGATGACTATTTTCTCTTCCCTCAACATTGGGGGAGGGGGAAGGGGCTCGAGCCCCTTGGGCCCCTTGGAGTCGGCTTCTATGTCTCTGTCATTATACTTAAATAAAAATTATTTGCCAAAAAATAAATTACTATATTCTAGCCACTAACTTCTGTTTTATGTTCCTGTTTACCACTGTCTCTCGCTGATTGGCCAGAGACAGAGGAAGTGGAGTCAGTGAGGGAAATTTAAAACTTTAAAATTTTGCGCCGAAGGCGAGCAATTGCAAAATTTCCAAACAGTGAGCAAAAATAAATTTGATGCATTTGCTCGCTGAAGGCATGTAAGGGGGTCCAGGGGGGCTTTATCACTTGTATACAAAAATAATATAGTTATTTCAATAATATTAATAAGAATAATGAACAAGAAAAAATGAAATTATCAAATATTGAATATTCCCTTTTAATAGATTATTTTTTCAAAAGATTACAAAATTTGAGGCCCCCCTTCAAATTTTATGGTCATTCTAATAATAGCCTGATTTTATTTTGTCCATCAGCCCTTTGTCACGTTTCAATATTATCTGTAAAGCAGAGAGAAGTTCATATGGTTTGACGGAAATCATTTGTTTTTCTCCCGATTTAATTATAAAAAAATTAATAAAAATTTTTCGGGCAAAATCGGGCAAAAAGTTTCGATGCAATTATGTTCTACATGTATTCTAGTTTCAGAATCTATTGAGTTTGTTAGAAGGCAAGAGGATGCCCATATACTTTTTTGAAATTGAAAAAAATTTATATTGCTTTTTTTTTACTTACAAAAAAAATTTATTTAAAAATAAATAACTGAAATACAAGAAAAACAAAAATATATTCAGAAAGAAGATTAATTTATCTATGATTCAAAAAAAAATTCATTTAAATTGGATCAATATTAATACATGAAAAAAATTCCTGAATATCGACTTAAAACGCAAAGAAAAGTTAGTAAGTTTTCTTGCCCACTTTGGCGCTCTATAACTCGGGTTTGGGTTGGGTAAAAAAAAAATGAATTATTGTCCTGAGGTCCACATATAGTCTATTATTAGTGTGCAAAACGTTGTTTTTATATTTTGAAGTTCATTTTTTCGAATTATGGCCGCTTTTTTCCTATTTCAGCCCACTGTGCGTCGCGTCGTTGTTGATGCCGTATGCCGTTAGAGAGACCATAGGCAATTGCAAGTAGCTAGTCTAGTAACGGGGCATTTGCCCTGCATGGATCGATTCTGACTCATATATTCTTTCTTGTGAGTAATTCCTCTCTCTCTCTCTCTCTCTCTCTCTCTCTCTCTCTCTATTGATTAAATACAATTTTTATTTTTTTTTTCCTGATAAAATATGGAAAATACTTTCGTCTATAAATAGAATTCTGATCTTTATTAGTTTGGTCAAGTTATGCTTTGGATATTCTTTAATTTATTTTAAGCATTGATTCGAATTGATTGAATAGGTCAGAAGAAATAAATAAATATGAAGACGAAGCCCTCGGGGCTTGGTGTAGAGGTTAGCGTGCTAACCTCGTATACCAAACGTCGCAGGTTCGGACCCCAGGCAGTCCGATGCTTTTATTTAAGCCAATTGGATACCAAATGGCTTAAATAAGAATGCCTGGACCCTATATATGTATATTAATCAACAACGGTTATCGTCTAAAGTCTTAAATGGCCTCAGTTGCCGAAAAGACAGTGTGAATGTGTGTGTGAGTGTGGGTGTTAATGAGAAAAAAGTGTGAGTGTTTAAAGAAAAAAAAAAAGATGAAGGTTGTTAATAATTAAACTTTTTAATTTAGATCGACTTCTTCCGCCCGCACGTTTTGAAATTCCTTCTTCAGGAACTTATACATAATTAACAAAAGCAACGATCCCAGGGAGAGATCGTACGAGTATATAATTAAATTAAATTTATTTTTGTGTATAAAATTATAGAGAAAAGGAAGATTATTGAAATTTAATTTGAAAAATGTTAAAAATAAAATTAATCCTTTTTTCCCCTTCCCCTTTTGAGCACACAATTTTTTTCTTAATTTCGGTAATTTAAAGGCGCATTCTATACTTGTTTGCCAGAATATAAATACAAATCAAATTTTTAAGTATTAATTTTGAAAATTTTACATTAAAAATAAATTTTTTTTCGAAAATAAGTTGTTTTTTTTTTCAAATCTCGGGGGAGGGGGGTAATTACCCCCTTTACCCCGCCCCCTTTGTATCCGCCCTTGGCTGGTTCTCTACCTTCATGCTTTAAATTGAACCCACACACACAGACAGACAGACAGACAGACCATGTCGCGAAAACCATTTTTTTGGATTCAGGGGACCTCAAAACGTGTATATCCATCAAAATCTCATCTCGACATGAATCCAATACTTTCTCTCTATATATACTGTATATATTAACATATATATATATGTAAGAGAAAGTAAATGAACGAATCTAGAGTAGCTAGTTTAAATAACGAGAGTTTGTAACCTTGGGGGCGCTAGTGGTGATCATGGTGTCGACCTTGTCTATTATTTTTTTTTTGTTTTTGCTCATTAACGGGATAAAAGAAAGAAAGGAAACAAATCCTGATGAAGAATAAAATGCCTACGCTTGAAGAATCAACCGGTTTGCTTATTAATATACTGTACTGTACGTAGATGTATTTAAAGAGGAAGATATTATCAAAATATAAACGGTATTAGAGGCCTAATTCTGTCAGAAATACGTACAGGTAATTACGAATTTGATTTATATATAGGCAGGTAGGTCTAGCTGAATTGCGCTTGTTTTTAATTTACTGGAAAATCGGTAAGGATGGTGTGACTAGATGGACGAGAGAGGAAACATTTGATATTTATTTATTTGTTATCGGGTGGGGGAAGTGTCTACACACAGGTTGAAATTTTATATTCAAGTTAGTCACCCCCCTGAGACGTGACACGAAGCTTTTGAACAAAATCGCCAAAGAGTACTAGCACTTTACTGATGCACCTTTTCAGTTTTTTTCGATTTTCTCTAAATTCGCTCAAACGATTTTTATTAAAATTCAAAAATCAATTATTTTTTAGATGCTCTTTCAAATGTATATTCTCATTTTGCGATTGAAATCTTCTGAAGACCACTTTACTCTTGTATTTTATAGGGGAGAAATGGTTGCCATGGTAACAAAATATAAATATTTTCCCTTACTTATAAATTTTACATCTTAATTCAAATGTTCCGTACTGTCGGGAACTAAATATATGTCGACACAAAAAATCTGGTGTGACAAGCACAGAACACAGCTTTCTATTACCAAAGGTAAGAGAAAGTTGTGTGCTGTGCGATCAGTCACACCAGAATGTTTTCAAATTTATTTGAGGTCTTTTTTCGGGAACGGAGGCCATTTAGACCTCTAGTTATTTCAATTTATTGATAGCCAATTAAATTGAAATAATTTGCCGCATCAGACGGGATAGATACTTTGGACAAACTTTTTTTTTTGAGAGATCCGGGGGGCAGAAATAATAAAATAGAAAATAGAATAAACAGTGCAGAAAGGGGAAGGGAGGCATTATGACATAGGCAAGACGAATTAGAAAACATTTCCGAACGAGCACAATTTAATTACACAATTGTGCCAATACAAATGAATTCATTCATCGATGGAACATCCAGTACATTTAGATTAGAGAGTGTTTTGAATTTGTTCTAAGGAAAACAAATTCTGGTGTGAATGGTCGCACAGAGCACAACTTTCTCTTGCCTTTGGTAAGTTTTAAGTTTTGGACTAAGCTTGTCACATCAGGTTTTTTGTGTTGACATATGTTTAGTTTCCGCGGATTTATTAGAATTCAAGATTTTTTTTTTTTTTATAAAAAACACACTTTTTCTCATGACACACACACACATCCAAATGGCTTAAATAAAATCATCGGACTGCCTGGGGTCTGAACCCGCGACTTTTGGTATACGGAAGTTAACACGTTAACCCCTACACCAGCGTTTTCCAAACTGTGATGCGCGCCGCCCTAGGGAGGCGCGATCTAGTCCAAGGGGAGGCGCGAATATTAGCCACAACGAGCAATTTTCCAATGATTGCTAGTTTTATAAAAAAAAAAATAATAAATAAAAAAACTATTTTTATATAAATTTATATTTTTTACCATTAAAAATTTTGGTTTTTGTGTTATTTTATAAAATGGGGGGGGAGGCGTCATACAATTAAATATTTTTAAGGGAGGCGTTGTAACATAAAGTTTGGAAACCACTGCCCTACACCAAGCCCCGAGGGCAAAAGAAAATTATTATTATTATTATTATTCCATTTCAATTCAGTGCCTGCTTGAGGATTTGTTTACATTCATGGAATACACAAATGAAAAGAATACTAAAATATTTCTCTATACATTTCTTATGGGAGAAATCGTAACTTTAGGAATTAATAACTCAAAAAGTCATAGGAATTTCGGGATCTGAAAATTTTTCCTGGACTCTCCATAACGTCCTCTATAAGACTGCAAAATTTCGTTTCAAAATTCCATACCGAAGTTGGTCAAACAGAGCGTGACAGACGGACAGACGGACACTCCGTAATTATTATATATAGATTATAAAAATAAAGGTGGGACTTCACGGTAGGCCGTGATCGCTAGTAGTTGTTTATTTTGGCGCTCTGAAAATTTTTTTGCCTTTTTAAAAGTATTTAACTGTTATAGTGTTTGTTTCTTTTACTGCGAACTTGTTTCGTATTCTCTCTCAAGCCCACATAAGTGTTTGAGAGAAAATCCCTCGGGAGGTGGCCCCTTTGGACAATGAATTTGCAGGGGGCTTCCGGGGAGCCTAACCCCCCTATAGCATCAACATCGAACGAAGAGATATACATCCCCCAGACCAGTTATGCCCTGAATAGGGCCTTAAACGAATTGGATGACATCGATATGAAGGAGCAGTCAGCCAAAAGAGGAATTCAAGAAACTGATACCGAAGAATATTCACAAAATAAACTAAAAAAAAACAATGTAAGTGTAAACAAGTGTGAACCTAGCTCTAAGATTATCAATGAGAGGTTACCCTATTATAAAATATGTAAACAAAACAGATACGATTCAACTGATTCAGGCCCCTTCTTTCTTTTTATTGAGCAATTAGGCACTGAGAGGAAACACCCCATGTATTTCGGCAATCTCTTAAGGAAAAATTTATATAATATTTACAAAAACATAACCTCAATAAATAAAATTAACCGAAACAAAATAAAAATCATAACAAATAATTTTAAAGATGCAAATGACATAATCGAAGCCCCTTTTTGGACAACCCTTAACATAAAATGCTATATCCCGAACTTCGCCCTCTTTAGACAGGGAGTGGTCAAAAACATTGACACCTCCTTGACAGAGGAGGACTTAATTAATTATTCAATCTCCACCCATCCAATAGTTAAAGCAACAAGAATATATAAAAAAAATAAAAATGATCCTACCCAGAAATTTCCAACTCCAGTTATGATCTTATCCTTCAAGGGGCAGACATTACCATCCGATATCCGCATCCTAGGTGTCTTCTGCAGAGTACAATTATACATCCAAAGAGTAGTGCAATGTTTTTCCTGCTTAGCCTACGGACACACAAGCCTAACTTGTAGAAGCCCTAGTAAGTGTGAAGTCTGCGGTGCAACCGAACATTTAAGCTCCAACTGCAACCAATTACCCACATGCATCTATTGCAAGGGCCTACACAAATCAACAGACACAGAAAAATGTCCTTTCTATAGCTACCAAAAAAAACTCAAAACAACGATGGCAGAAGAAAATATCTCTTATAAAGAAGCCGTACAAACAGTTACACCCTTTAGACAAACTACAACATACGCACAAATCACATCTGGAGGAATTAATAATAATAGCAATAATTTTATACCACCTATCCCCAATATCGCCGCTCAAGCCTTTCAAATAAATAGATCTCCGATGCAACGCGCATCTTCTGTCCCGATCTCGTCAAACAAAACAAATGCCCAACCAGCTAGGCCCTTCTTCCAAATGCAACAAAATGTATCCAACAACCTAAACCTGCCACTCGCTCCACTCCCCCCGAATCCATTCTCCCCATCGAATGCAGATGAAATAGAAAATATTAAAAGCCTATTGAATCTCCTCTTAGAAAAACTTTCCATTCTTTCTTTCAACCCAATTAACAACGAGACATCGCAAAACAATATAAATAAAGTTATTAATTACAATAGTGCTCTTTCTTCTCAGAGCTCTCAATCAACATAAAACCCCATCGTCGTCAATAATATTTCATGTACAGTATTTATAAATATTTTCTTTTTGAAGTATTTTTCTTTAAGATAATCCTACACAATTTCTGTAATATCAATCCATATACAATATTTATAAATATATACTCTTTTTAATTTTTATTTAATTATTCATTTATTTTTTCTATTTATTTATTTATTTAGGTATTTTTTCTATTCATTTATTTATTCATTTACATAATTATATATTTCTGGTCTCCAAGGTGTTCATGATTTAATTTTCTTCATTTCCCTCCCGCGATGGATAATGAAGATAAATCCCTTCCTCATGCACCCAAAAATGAATCCTCGAGCCCAAACGAATAATAACACACTCTCGATATTCCAATGGAACGCAAGATCTCTGAATGGGAATCTTGGCAGCTTCCAAATAGCCCTTAAAGAATATAATGTACAAATAGCGGCGGTTTCCGAAACATGGTTCAAACCAGGTCAGGCTTTCAATATCCAAAATTTCAAGTCCATAAGAGCAGACCGAAACGATGGGAGAGGCGGCGCTCTACTTCTAATCAAAAATAATATTCATTTCGATTCTCCTCTTATTATCAATACCGATGACTACCAAATTTGTTGCGCAAGAATATTCATTCCCGGGGGTCTTATACTTTCTCTAATCTCCTGCTACTGCAAGCCCAATACTTTCATCTCTGAAATAGAATGGTCCCACCTTCTGCAACAATATCCCGCTCCGCACTTCCTCATTGGAGATTTTAACGCCCATCACCCCGAGTGGGGCTGCTCATTCAAAGATCAGTTAGGAGAGAGTCTCTCAAAAGTCTGTGAAAACTTTGACTTGATCCCCCTCAATAACGGCCAGTCAACAAGATTAAGTTTCGGACTAACTTCTCCATCAATAGTCGATGTCACTTTCTGTTCTTCCTCCATATCCACTCTTTTTGAATGGTCATTACTCGACGACACTCTTGGTTCTGATCACTTCCCCATCATAATTCAAATGCTACAACGAATTCCCTCTCAAAATAGCCCTTTCACTCCAAAATTTAAAATAGCAGACGCAGATTGGAATAAATACAAAAGTCATATCACTCAACAACTCCTGAATTCAGCGGAAGCCCACACAATAGAAACAAAGTTTAACCTCTTGGAAAAAACCATCATAGAAGCTGCCTATAAGTCGATCCCTCTTTCATCTCCATATAGAGGAAAACACATCCCAGTCTGTTGGTGGTCAAATGAATGTGATCTGGCAATAAGAGAAAGAAAGCAAGCCCATCGTCAATACAAAATCAACCCAAATCTCCCAAACTACCTGAA
Source organism: Euborellia annulipes (assembly GCA_023213315.1). Lineage (NCBI taxonomy): Eukaryota > Metazoa > Arthropoda > Insecta > Dermaptera > Anisolabididae > Euborellia > Euborellia annulipes. The sequence continues at coordinate 24,175 of JAKCPI010015442.1, forward strand.
ATTAAAAGAGTGTCAAGCAAAGGCTAAAAGAATAATAAAAGAAGCCAAAAGAAAATCCTGGCAGCAATTCTGTTCATCCATCAATCCGGATACCAACTCCAAGGAGATATGGCAGAAAATCAAAAAAATAAAAGGTGTACAGACTAATCGAACTACTCCATCTGACTCCACCATAGAAGAATTTGTAGACATACTGGTCCCAGCATCTGTTCCACTAAATAATACCTTTTCACACCTACCTGAACATAATAGCAATAAGGACATTCTTGACACACCTTTCACTCTCAAAGAACTGGAAATAGTTTTAAGATCTTCCTCTGACTCTGCCCCTGGAAAGGATAAAATAGCATACTCCATGCTAAAAAATCTGCCAATATATGCCCTACTCCTAATGCTGAGCATCTTCAATGAACTCCCGGAAACTGATTATATCCCACCCACCTGGAAAATATACAATATTATCCCCATCCTGAAAAAAGACAAAAACCCGCTTCATGGCTCTTCCTATCGTCCCATAGCCTTAGCATCCTGTCTCCTTAAAGTTTTTGAAAAATTAATAAAAGCCAGGCTAGAACATTTTCTTGAAACTAATCTCAAACTACCACATTTGTCTTTCGGCTTCCGCTCATACTGTTCAACCATGGATAACCTTTCACTTTTTGTTTGTCAGCTTCAAAAATCTTTTGCCCTTAAAGAATACACTTCCGCAGCGTTTATAGACATTGAGGGTGCTTATGATCATGTCAACTGGAACATCTTGGTCGATAAGTTATATAATTTAGGAATAGGCGCCAAATGTTCGAAGTTACTGTACAACCTTTACTATGGAAGAAGCGTAGAAGTGTGTTCTAAAGAGGGATCCATTTTATCCAGAGTTGCTTATAGAGGGTTGCCCCAGGGCTCATGTCTTAGTCCGTTACTCTTCCTCTGTTTCACACATGACCTCATCTCCTACGTCTCACATAATACCACCTGCTTACAATATGCAGACGATCTGTTAATTTATTCCTCAAACACAAACCTGAACATAAGCCTCGCAGATCTAGATAATTCAATTGTCTTACTCAAAAGTTACCTTGAAGGAATTGGCCTTAATATCTCTATAAACAAGTCCTCAAAGTGCATCTTTACCAAAAGAAAAGTTTCCAATCTGCAATTAAGCTCCCTCCGGAACTCAAATATCCCTTTTTCTGACAAAACAAGATATCTAGGGCTCATACTCGATTCAAAGCTGACTTGGAGAGAGCACATCAAACACCTAATAACAAAATGTTCTTCCGATCTAAGAATACTGAGAGTCCTCTCTAACACTACGTGGGGCAGCCATCCTAGTTCCCTGCTTCTCATTTATAAAGCTCTAATCCGATCTAAACTAGACTATGGTAGTTTCTTATTTGGCTCCGCCTGTAACACTCTCCTCACCAACCTGGACCGTATTCAATATCAAGCCGTACGTAGCTGCATGGGATACCTCAAATCTTCACCCACAAATGCCATCCTCATAGAATCAAATATTATCCCTCTCAACATCCGAAGGAAGCAGCTAGCAGCTAAATTTTACCTGAAAAGAAAGAGCAAATTTTACCATCCCACAATCAATGCAATATCCGAACTGGAAACCTCCTACTATGATACAGCCTTCTGGAATAATAAAAGTATTCCTCCGCTACTCCAAGTATCATTCCAATTCAACACCTTCAATTTCAAAATCGAGAAATATTCCCTCTTTCCTAAATTCCAACTTGATTTCAATCTTCTCACGTTCACCCCTCTTATCTCAATAGACCGCCCGCAAAAATCACTACATGAATTCAACTCAATAGTTTATACAGATGGGTCTAAATTCGCAAACAAAACAGGATGCGCCATTTACGATTCCGTCTCCTCTTCCTTCTCCCTATATAAACTCTCACAATTCCACTCCATATTTGCCGCAGAACTCAGAGCCATATACGAAGCAGTAATATACATCAAATATAATAATTTCAAATCCTCAATAATCTTCTCCGACTCAAAAAGCGCCCTGCAATCCCTTCAAATAAATCCAGCGAAAGAAATAGGACATATCCAGACAAAAATAATCACGGTAATTAAAGACATCACAGACAGAGGAAACCATATTCAGCTCAACTGGATAAAAGGCCATGCAGACTCCCGGGAAAACTGTTTTGTAGATTTTCTAGCAAAAAAAGCATCATTTATTGGAGCCCCTCTGGACATAGGAATCTCTTGGAGAGATGCCCTATCGCATTTTAAATTAAAATTCATAGAAGAATGGACGCACCATTGGCAATACACAAGTCAGCTAAAAGGATCCTTCACAGCGAAAATAAAACCAATCCCCGCACTGACCTGGTTCCAAAATATGCAATCAGCAACAAGAAAATCCATTTGCTTATACAATAGACTGAGAATTAACCACACTAGATCTCCATCCCATCTCCACCGCTTTAATATGACCCCCTCACCACTCTGCGCCTGTTCTGCAATAGCCTCTCCAGAACATCTCATCCTGCACTGCCCACTCTACAAAATCCCCCGGACCCAATTTCTAAATAAAATTCGACCTCAATTCCGATCTCCTCCAACATATCAACAATTAATATCAAATCCGTCTGAACAACTCCTAAAACACCTAGAGTTATACTGTACCTCCACTAAAATAGCCATATAGCCCATCGTAAACCTCAGCTTTTAGTACCAGGTATATATATTTTAGATCGTTTTAATTTAAATTAATTTAATTTTGAATATTTATTATTATTGTTTTATTTTATATTCTATATTTTATTGAAGCATCTTAATTTTTGATAACTTTTATTTTATTTATTTATATTTACTCACACTTGTTTATACACCTTTACAATATTTATATAAAAAAAAAAAAATAAAATAAAAAAAAAAAAAAAATCTGTAAAAAACAGGAGAATGTACGGGGAAAATGGCTTTGGCCAAGTACCCTTTTGTATAATAAAATAAAAAAAAAAAAAAAAAAAAAAAAATAAAAAAAAAGATATAATTTCTTGAAATGGATATCTGAAGATATTTAATTACAAGATAGGACGGGACAAGCAGCTAGGGAAATATTGACGTTTCGCACTCATCCTCAGGACACAGAAAAATTGTCAGAGTATGGTACTGAATGTTATTTTAATGTTTGAACATGTTCATATTTAATTTGTAACGTCATAATGTGTGCAACTATACAAAACAATCATGCGACCGAAACTGCGTCCAAACAAGCCAACAAGACTAGCAAAAGAAGGGGGGAAGGGGCTCCTCTGGCACCCAAACAGGCGTTAAAATTTAACATAAACAAATGGGTGTTAGAAAGTAATGTAAGCGTTAAAAAAATGCTATTCAAAATCACTTGCTTGCCTCAAATAGCTATTCTGAAAGAGTTAACATTTAGTAAATAGTTAAAATAAAAATTAATGCCATGTCTAGTGAGGGTGCCTTTAATATTTTAACGTCGTGTTTAAAATAAAATTGGCGTCCTTAACACAAAAAGTAAGGTTATGATTTTGAAATAAAAGCAACATGTTAACGTCACTGTTAACACATTGTTTAGAGAATAGCATTTTTTAACGCTGATTGTTTTTATATTACTTTTTAACACCCATTTGTTTACATTAATATTATTGCTACCTTTGCTTTGATTATGAAATGTAATTCTAAATTTCACTAAATATTTTTAGAATAATAATACAATTAGAAAGTTTCCTTTTATGATTTTTAATTATAGCCCGTGTATGCATAGCTGAGGCTAAATCAAAGAATATAATCAAGGAAGTAATTAGCGGCGTTATCAGTAATCAGGGCGGATAAAAGCAAATTCCTATTCCTCTTTGTGATTTGGTATTAGACAGAATATAAATAATCACTTTTCCTAGTTGCCAATCAAAAGCGATTAAATTTCAATCAAAAAAAAAAATCGGGTGTGACACAGCACACTCTTACCCTCGGTTGTGTTCTGTGCTTGTCACACCAGATTTTTATATGCCGTGTTGCAAGAACACAGTTCTGTAAATATTTAAAAGTAAACATCGCTTTGGGGTTTAAAATTATATGCTGTCGCTAAAGCAACTTTAAAGGAACGGTTAACTAACTATTCCGTACTGTTAAGATATATAGATAGATGCAAAACTATTGGGCCACCGAAAATGACAGCTTTCTATGTAGTTGGCCATTTGACCGCAAGGGCGCATTGCCAAATTGTATAATTTAGAGTCCCTGTATATCAGAGTCTGGCCATACGAGCGACCGTTAGAATTGTCGGCCATCTTTCTTCCGACCGCTCCATTGAATACATGGAGAAAAAATGATTTTTTTTTGTTAATTAATTATATAATAATTTTATTCAAAAAAAAAACTTATAGAAACAGAAGCTAATATTTCAATGATTATTTATATACTAAAAAAAGTAAGTAAAACTACTCAAAATAATTTATTTAATGAAAAAACATTTGAATTTGACATTTCCCAATCTGTCATTTTTCACTTTCTCATAGCTATATATGTAATATTTATTTCTAAAATAAAGTAAATAATCTCAAGAATATTATTTAAATGAATGAATTATTTTTCCTTTACTTTTCCTTTTAAAATATACATTTGGAATTTATAAATTAGGCCTACTCTATATGTGAAAAATTTGATAAGAGCTTTGACTTTATCACGGACAAGGGCAAATACAAGGGGGGAAAGCGGGCAATTACTCCCCCCCCCCGAGATTCGAGAAAAAATTTTTTGATATTAAAACTTACAAATTTGATTTGTAAATATATTCTGGTAAACAAAAACGGAATGCACTTTTAAATTACCGAAAGTAAGAAAAAATTGTGTGCTGAGCGACCAGTTACACCAGATTACTCCCCCCCCCCCCTAAGAAACTTCTCTGGACCCGTTCTTGATCACGGACATAAATATAGGGTGCCCAGACGTTCTCTTTTTGATCTAAAAATATGTGTCGGGTATCTTTTCTCAAATTTGTTATTTTGTTTTTCATTTTTCTGCCTCAGTCATTTAGAATCGGGCAAATGGGGCAGTGCGGGATTTAAAAGCCGCCTCCCCCCCCCCTTTACGGCAGATATTGAAATTTTTTTCTATTATATAATATCTCTGAGTTCAAATTTTGTATAAATTATAATTTTTTAATAATAAAGAAAATTCTTAAAAGATTTCATTATTTTTGCAATGAGTTAATTACTAACGTTATTTATATTTGTTTTATTCTTTTTTTAAATCGATTATTTTCTTAGAAAACTCTATTTTATAATTAGGAAAATAAATTGTAAGCTAAATACATATATAAATATACATAAACTCAAAATTAAAAGTGATTTTAAGATTCTAATCAGCTAAATATAACCCTAAACTTTGCATTCTCAATATAATAAAATTAATGGAGATTTTTAACATATGATGAGTAATATTTATAAATTGAAACCTCTAAAATAATGTTCTAAAAAGATTTCATGATACTTTGAACGGGTATCGTTATAAAAAGTTAAATGAAATATTTTTTAATCCCATAGAGATGCATTGAAAATTTGAATTGGCGCTAAAATCAGGAAGAAAGATGGCGCGACCAATAGAAAAAAAGTTCCCGTATGGCCAGACTCTGATATACAGGGACTCTAGTATAATTTATAATAGTATCAAAATTATAAAATAAATAAAAATAGTAATTATATTAATATTCTTTAAATTTTAATCGTTAATATCATGTTACAAAACAAAAAATATTTAAATATTTAAATTTTGTAAAATAAATACGTTGGTAGCTCTGACTGTCAGATGATAAACTATAACCTCACTTTTTCTCTTCGTCAGATGAATATCTATAATAATTAATAATATCGCTTAATACGTTTCAGAAACTAAAGAAAACTCAATTAAATTAATGCATTTATATATTACCTCTCTAGAGTGATAATATAGTCACCATATTTCAATGAAACAAATCAGGTTAGTTGATACTTTATAGTTTAAAGCTCCGATTTTTAACTTTTAGTTTAAAAACAACTTTTACGAATCCGACATAAAATTAAGAAAATAGTAATTTTATTCAAGCAATGAATATAAATAAAAATATGCTGTTCTAAATTGAAATTCCAAGTTTGTCTTGTTCCATTTAAGCTCTTGCTTTGTGCTTTGTGGTTGCTTTGGTCAAATGACTGACAGAGACACGTGCAGAGACAATTTATTCATTTAATAGCACCATCACTTTGTTCTGATTAGGAAATCACTCGCTCTCTTCTTCTTTTTAACTAAACCTAATAATCTAATCATCAAAGCAACTTCTATACTAAGATAAGAGCGATTATTCATCGAATTAGATGGGGCATTAAATAACTTAATAAAGGTCAAAAAAAAAAGAAAAGCTTAAGGTCTTTGCAGCTGAAAAAATAAAAAATAAATTTCCAAGACATGTCTAAATGGCCTTAAATGCCGAACAAAAATAAGACATCCTATTCAAACGAGACAAGTTGCCTAGACAAATCGTTACTACCATACTCACAAGGGGGAGTGCATAGCCTTCATAACATCGATTTGAACGAAAAAATTTTTATGTGTAGTACTTAATGAAAAACAAATTCTGTTAAAGCGAGAGAACGCACTACTCAACGGTTCGTCTAAAAAAAAATGTTAAAGATTTTGCATCCCTTAAGGGGGATTCAGGAGCGACGTCTAAAAAACTAGACTATTATAAGGAATTTTTCAATGCGGTTTTTTTAAATGAATTAAATTCATAAGAGATTATTGGGACATCGAGTATAATTTGTTTAAATGACTTATTAAAAAATTATCGTAATTAATTTTTTGTTATCAAGCAAATACAAAAAAAAACATTCAGTCCCAATAATCTTTAATTTTTTTTTAAATTTAAAAATGAATTTATTGTTATTATTAATCACATATTAATTAAGAAATTTTTAAAATAAGCTTAGATGATTTATTTTAAAATTCAACTGTCAAATTAGTTGAGCATTCTTGCAATAGATGGCAGGCTAGTCTAACAGCCGATCCCCTAATAGCCTATATTTATATATTTTTATGCTTTTATAAAAGATACATAATATATAATAACATTTATTGTTAAAAGATCAATGAAAAATCAACCAAATGCATTAAATATTATTAGCTACCATTCTGACATCTCTTGGCGAATTTTTGAATTACTTGATATTTTGGGCATACTTTTAATGACATCTTAGAGGGAAAAACATGCGTAACACCTTCACTCCTATTCCGCCTTAATCGAAATAGAAAACTAGCTGCACAACCCTAGAAAGAGATGCCAATTAATATTAAATTAAAAAAGAGCCATCGTTCTTTGTTCTATCCCAGGCAAGAGGCTCATTTAAATGACATTAAGTCTTGATCTATTATTAAAATAATCATTAGAAAAAAAATAAAGAGGATGCATAATGAATGAATGAATGAGTGGGCAGCGCGCAGGGCGCTCGCTGCCAGGAATGAATAACGAACAACGGCAACATTTTTGGACTTGATCAGGAGTCCATGTGTACATATTAAGAAGTATTCAAGCATTATAGAAAGGAAGGAAGGAAGGAAGGAAGTGGTGTGGTCTAAAAAGGAAAAGTTTGCATTTAAATACTGTTAATGATTTGGAAACCAAAATCAAACACTTTTTATTTAAGGCGGAATAGGACCGAAGTTGTTACGCATGTTTTTCCCGCTAAGATGTCATAAAAAGTAAGCCCAAAATGTCAAGTAATTCAAAAATTTGCCAAGAGATGTCAGAATGGTAGTAAATAATATTTAATGCATTTTCATTGATCTTTTAACAATAAATGTTATTATATATTATGTATTTTTTATAAAAGCATAAAAATATATAAATATAGGCTATTAGGGGATCGGCTGTTAGACTAGCCTGCCATCTATTGCAAGAATGCTGAACTAATTTGACAGTTGATTTTTAAATAAACCATCTAAGCTTATTTTAAAAATTTCTTAATTAATATGTGATTAATAATAACAATAAATTCATTTTTAAATTTAAAGAAAATTAAAGATTATTGGGACAGATTGTTTTTTTTGTATTTGCTTGATAACAAAAAAATTAATTACGATAATTTTTTAATAAGTCTTTAAAAAAATTAGAGCTCGATGTCCCAATAATCTCTTATGAATTTAATTCATTTAAAAAAAACCGCATTGAAAAATTCCTTATAATAGTCTAGTTTTTTTTTTTTTTAAAGTAGACTTTTAGACGTCGCTCCTGAGCCCCCTTAAATTACCGAAAATAAGAGAAAGTTGTATACTGTGCGATCCGTCACACCAGTTTTTTATGTTTGAAAAATGAAAATTCATTTTAAATGTCTTCTAAAACTAAGAATATCATTTGAATTAATTCCCCCCCCCAAAAAAAAACAAAAGAATATATGGGTGTGTGTGTGTGTGTGTGTGTCATCTCACTGGTTGGTATCAGTGCTGTTCTCACACTCAAAATGTCAATAATAATTGTTTTGAAAATAAATGAAGTCATAATTTTTAAATAGAAATATTTAAATTGAATTCAAGGCCAGAGAGCTGAATATTTTCTGGGGGGGGGGGGGGGGGGGGCTCCCTCTTCACTCTCACTTCCTTCTGAAATACCAGTGTTCCCTAACCTTTTGAAGTCCACGGCACTCCAAAGATGAGTTGGAAGAGTCCAAAAAAAAAAAATACTTGGGTCCCGGAATTTCTATAACTTTTTGAGTTATTAATTCCTAAAGTTACGATTTCTCCCATTGGAAATGTATAGAGAAATATCTATGTATTCTTTGCATTTGTGTATTCCATGAATGTAAACAAATCCTCAAGTAGGTACTGGATTGGAATACGTAGAATAATTTTCTTTTCATAATTAAGAAAGGACGAGGGTCCGCCGCAAGCGGGCAACAGTAAAACCAAGAGATGCAATTGTATAAAATATAAATTCTTTCCATTTTATATTAATTTTATTATATTTTATAAATTAAGAAAATCAAAAGAAGGATTAATTCTATAATTATTCTAAATTTCATAAAAATAATTTAAAATACAAATTAGATAAAAATAAAAATTAAAGATGAGTTCATTTCTTTTTGTCTCGGACTGTCCCAAGCCAAGCGAGGGAAACGCCACTTGGATCAACCAACAATCCCTCTTTGTTATTATTTCTGTTTAATTAATCAAAACGCAGGTTTACCTGGTGATATCGAGGATGACAGGAAAGGAGCAGGCATGGAGCACTCAGGTGATGTGTCGGTGTCGTGGATTGGTGAGGAAGGAAGCATTATTTGATGAAATAAAAATAAACAAATGTAACCAATTGACAAGCTTGAGGCTTACTGAGGCGGCGACGACAGCGCTGCCGCTGCCGGCGCAGCCGTCGTCGTCGTCGTCGTCTCAAACCGAACAAAGCCGAACTCTCCCGAAGTGCAAGTGCATGTTTAATTGAAATAAACCGGTTTGATTGTTGGATCTATTTTTAATTTCAATAATGAAATTAATATAAAAGAGAAAGATAATTTTTTTTTTTAAATAAAATAAATTGAATCGGTTGATGGGCAAATAATTTCTTTTAATCATTAGTAGAGTTCAAAATTTTGCCTACAACTCTATCGTTTCTTGAAAAACTTTTAATTCCCTGTGACACCCTGTATAAAAAAACAACAACTTATCCGTCTGTCTGTCATTTGAGGCTGTTGACTCGTATAAAAGAAAGAAAAAAGAAAGAGAGAATTCTTCTTAAAGAGGCAAGTAACCAAGCAAGTAAGCGACTACTTGATCTCGTTAAAAAGAATTTCTTCTCTTTCTCACATTGTTAAAATATCATTGGATTTTTTTTTATAAAAAATAATATGCTGTGATGGCAGGCGCACAGCACCATGCTGGTCACACCAGATTTTTTGTGTCGAGATATATTTAGTTTCCGATAGCACCTTGCATTTTAAATGTTGATTGCTTGAAATAAACTATGGTTATTTTTCAAAATTTTAATCTCATATTTGGACATTTTATACACAATATAGATTCGTAAATAAATACAAAATTTCATAAGAATAGGAAAAAAAATTTTAAATGCCTAAAAAGTTCCCCTTTTGTGAAACGATCGGTTCCTGCGCGTACGCGGACCTTTAGTTAGTGACCAGATCTTTTGAATTTGGAAATACCGGGTAGTGTAAGTTGGTATTTTAAGCAAGTCCAAAATACCAAACGACCTGAATTCAATTTTTACATAAGATGAACAAGAAAATAATTGCTGCCATGGGTTTATGTATTCGACAAATCAGCAAAAGTAATATTATTACTAAAAAAAAAGAGAAAATGGGTTAAGAGATTTCTTATATTTTGTATTTTAGTTTTAATATCTTTTATAGTAACATTATTGGAATTTTTGTTTTTTAAAAAAATTATCAAATCTCCATATGCTTCTCTTTTTAAGTTCTTATTAATATAACACGGGTCTTATATTTTCCATAAACATGGACGTTCTTTATATAATTCTATAAATTCTGTTAATATTTCTTTTGTTCACTCCAAAAGAAACGAAATTTCCCGAAAATTCCAAAATTTATACCAACGACGACGATCAGCGACAAAATCTTTACCTTTATTGACAGTACAAATTTCTTGTCACAACCTGTTCCTTTGCCGACGACGCATTTCACCGTCCGGGTTCGTTGTTCACCACTAGCACGCGTTGAGTGGCAAAATTTGACAGACATTGTCTGCGGCATACCAGGTCGCTCAAAATATCGCTTCGTGTGTGACGCCCTAATGAATAACACACCCATAAAGGAAATACATAATAAATGTATTGTGCCCTTTTGACAACTCCGGGACAAATGCAATTTGTAAGTCTTTTATCTTATAATGTCCAACATTTTTCAATGTATTAATGCATTATATTATGTATTTTCTTATGTAGGAAAGACTGATGATGGGAGAATAAAGTTTTCCCGAAACGTCTCGTCGCTAATTGAAATAAAATCGGAGGCTTTGATTTTTGGCTGCTCCTGCTCCCTTCCTTGTGTTCAAAAATTCACGATCTGACATCATTTCAACATCATTTCGGATAGAAAAAAAAAAATTCCAGAATCTAGTGCTTGCTTGTTAAATAAAGCAAAGGAAATAAAAGAAAAATTCCATAGTGTTATTAATAACAAAACGTGTCTCTATAATTACACGCCGGGATTAAATCGAACGTGATGATTACGTATTAAATTCGCATGTGCCACATTCCACTAGACTGGTATTAATTAAAAAAAACAAATAGATTTCCCATTGAGGCAACTATATAAAAAAAAATCAGGCTAAATTTGTGAAAGTTTTTTCTCGTCTTCTTTTAATTTAATCAGAATAAAAAAAAAAACACCTGCTAAAAGAGAGAGAATCAATCAATTTAATACAAAATATTCATCCTTTAATTAAGAATTGATTGAATTTTATATACGCCAATGCCCTCCTTTGACGGAAAAAATACGTGAATTTAAACATCATAGATGTGAAAAGATATTTTTAAATTATTTGTTTATACAACAATAACATCAAACAAACAAAAAAAGAAATTAAAACAATTAAATAAAACTAATTATTCTTAACAATTATCGCATTATTAAATAATAATGATGGAATATTTTATTATTAAATAAAAATATAAATTTATTTTCATTGTTGTTAATTAAGAATTGATTGAATTTTATATACGTCAATGCCCGCTTTTGATGAAAAATATGTGAATTTAAACATCATAGATGTGTGGATGGAATTTTTAAATTATTTGTTTATACAACAATAACATCAAACAAACAAAAAAGAAATTAAAACAATTAAATAAAACTAATTATTCTTATCTATTATTGCATTATTAAATAATAATGATGGAATATTTTATTATTAAATAAAAATAAAAATTTATTTTCATTGTTGTACAATTTTATTTTAATATATATTTTACATAAATACAATTTAAAGGGAGAATTTTTTTTTTTCAAATATCGAAGGTGCCAGCAGTCACGCCATATTTTTTTTGTTTCGTTTTATATCTCGTACTTAGCAGGTTGATGAACTCAATTTAAAATAAATTTTATCATTTGATTGATAAATAAACAATAAATAGCCTCTACTCCAAGGGGCAGAGGGATTATGCAAGATAATTTAATAAATTGTTTTTTATTATTAATAATAATATATTCAATGATTAAAAAGCAAAAAAAAAAAAAAAAACATTCGTATTCTAATACAATGGAAAACAAAAAAAAAAAAAAGTATGTATATCCTTATCATCAAGGTCAACAGACATTTCCTATCCAAGTAAGTAAATTTAAAAACAACGCGTTGGAAAAATTAACAAGTTTAAAAAATAAAAATAAAATGAAGAGGGGGGGGGGGCTGATTATTGAGCTAATTTTTAAATGATTTGTTTATATAACAACAATATCAAAACAATTAATTAAATAAATAAAAAATATTATTTTTAACAATTATGAAATTAGAAATATTTATTCAAATAAATAATTTGAGAAAAAAAATTTTAAAAAGAAGGGGGGGGGGGCTGATTATTAGGTTAATTTATAAATTATTTGTTTATATATAAAACAACAATAGGATTAAATAAACAAAAATATTAAAACAATTAAATAAAAAAAAAAAAAATTATTTTTTAATTATTTGTTTATATATAAAACTTTTTTATTATTTGCACCAAAATTCCTATCATTAACAACCACATTTACTACTCATTTAAGAAAACCGGCCATATTTGTTTTGATTAAAAAAATATAAAGAGTGCCCAAATTGAGAATAAATAAATGTTACTTAAATGTTAAATTGTATTTTAAAAAGTACACAAATTTCCCTTTATTACAAAAACTAGATAATTGGGTAATATGATTAATTACAAAAATATGTAATAAATTATAACAGAGGGTACGCAATATAAAAAATTTACGGTTTCATTCATTTTAATAGAGAAAAAATTGGAAATACGTTGTTTTCTTATTATATAGAGACGCTCCGCACTTGTAAGTAGTACGTTCTCTTCTTATTATATATTATATACGCTGCGCTCCGCTCTTGTAGGTAATACGTTGTTTTCTTATTATATAGCCGCTGCGCTCCGCACTTGTAGGTAGTACGTTGTTTTCTTATTAGATAGAGACGCTGCGCTCCGCCCTTGTAGGTAATACGTTGTTTTCTTATTATATATTATATACGCTGCGCTCCGCACTTGTAGGTAATACGTTGTTTTCTTATTATATACGCTCCGCTCCGCACTTGTAGGTAGTACGTTGTTTTCTTATTAGATAGACGCTGCGCTCCCCACTTGTAGGTAGTACGTTGTTTTCTTATTATATAGCCGCTGCGCTCCGCACTTGTAGGTACTACGTTATTTTTTTAGTATATAAGGATTATTTGTATTATGTTTTTATATTAGTTTTATTCATATTATGTTATTGTATTAATGTTTTTATATTATTTTTTATGACTCTTATTTATATTATGTTTTTTTTTAATGTTGTTTTGTTTATTTTAGTGTTTTTTACATTGATTTGATTTGATGTTATTTATACGTATTATTTTTTCAATGTATTGTATGATATTGTGTACATAAAAGGTATATACCTAATGAAAAACTAAATTAAATTAAATTAAAAAAAAAAAAATGAAATATTTATTGAAATAAAAAAGAAACAATAATGGAAAATTTATTTTTATTGTTGAGCCATTTTATTTAATAAATATTTTTTTATTTAATAATTAATTATTATTTAATAATTAAATTTAATAACAATTAATAATTTTATTTATATTTTTGAGACTTTTGAAGAGAAGAAATGAGAATTGCTAAAAAGGGACCAGGAATTGTGAGCCCTGATGTTGAAATTGGCCCTATAACTTTATCTGCCTTTAAGCAACGCTATTGGATTGTTAAAGGTATTTATTCCAATCTTTATTAAACCATAAGTGAAGCAATTCAATTTCTACCAGAATATTTCTTTTTAGAAGAAGAAGAAGAAAAGGGCAAAAGGATGGATGGATGGATGGCAAACTCAACTGCAACAAGAGAGAGAGAAAATACATTTGATTTAAAGGCATCATGTATGCATGTATGCATGCATGTCCGTATCAATTGCCTCTTTGCTATGCTAAAGGTCACAACTTCCTTTTTTTCTCTCTCTCTAATTATCAATATTTGATGATTTCTTATCAACGTGTTGGAGAGTCCAAAGAGACAGCCGAACGATGAAGTGGCTGTCCAAGGGAGGAAGGGCCCGCCGAAGGTGGGTAATGTGCATTATTATTTATTCTTTTGTCTTTGTTATTTTCTCTTACCTCTATATATAGGAGAGAAAGTATTGGATTCATGTCAAAAATTCGATGTCGAGATTTTGATGGATATACACGTTTTTGAGGTACCCTGAATTCAAAAAAGTGCTTTTCGCGACATGGTCTGTCTGTCTGTTCAATTTTAAGCATGAAGGAATTGAGCTAGGAGGTTGAATTTTATATTCAAGTTAGGCACCCCCTGGGACGTGACACGAAGCTTTTGAACAAAATCGACCAAAGAGTACTAGTACTTTACTGATGCACTTTTTCAGTTTTTTTCGATTTTCTCAAAATTCGCTCCAACGATTTTTTTTTTAAATTCAAAAATCAATTATTTTTTAGATGTTGTTTAAAATGTATATTCTCATTTTGTCATTGAAATCTTCTGAAGACCACTTTACTCTTGTACTCCATAGAGAAGATAGGAGAAATGGTTGCCATGGTAACAAAATATAAATATTTTCCCATACTTATAAATTTTACATCTTGAATTCTAATATATCGGCGGAAACTAAAAACACAAAAATCTGGGTGTGACAAGCACAGAACACAACTTTCGACTACCAAAGGTAAGAGAAAGTTGTGTGCTGTGCGCCTGCCAGTCACACCAGATTTTTCTCTATTGTTTGATCTATGAGCAATTCAAAGAGCTTTTTATCTACAATCAACAAATTCTTCTTTAACTATTGACAAAATAAATAGATAAAAGTTAAGATAAATTTGCACTTGCCAAAAGTGGGTTAGCCTCCTTTATCTGAGAAGATATGGCCCGAAACGTTCAATTAAAGAAAAAAAATCTGTTCTATAGTGGCAACACGAATATTTTGAGTGATAGCAAATTCATTTTTAGAGAGTCAGAAATTTGATAGAAATACACGATTTATTTTTGGGTGATTGATTATGTTTAGATCTTAGTGCTGGAAACTTAAATATAATTCGGTACATCAAATCAGGTGTGACTGGTCTTTAGCACAGCACACAACTTTACCCTTGATTGCTTCGTATCGACATGTATTTAGTTTCTGAAGATATGTTAGAACGCAGCAACGCACCTTTGAGGTGCCGTTGATTTCAAAAGGTTGGGAAACACTCGCACGCAGCCTATTGGTAGGTATTTAATTACAATAACAATCTAAATTTGTTGCCCTGAGGATGGTCTGACCGAAACGTCAAAGTAATTAACAACCTCAATCTAATCGCTGTGTCCAATTGATTTTTTTTTTTTGTTTCGTTTACGTTAAATATTATCATAGTCCCTGTCTATTCAATGGGTAGTTTTATCCAAATAAATAAAATAATTACACAAAATAGATTGGCGTTACGTGATAGTGAAGGTCTGACGTGCATTCTTTTACCGACACCCCCTTGAGACACTCAATTAATTATTATTATTTTAATTTCGGTTTGGTCCTTCGGCTCTGCATCTCTGAAGAGTCTGTCTCTTCTGAGGTAGCACAATTATCTAGCAGAATTATTCTCACGGGAATCCCCCAACCAATTCAATCAACTTGCTGAGGAGAAAAAGTTCACTCCCCCAGGAAACAAAAAGATCATATTAACTGGCCTACTATCTACATGCCTCCCTTCAATTGGATATTTCTAAATTTTATTTCTATTTCTATCTATATTTTCTATGTAAATTTTAGGAAAAAAATCTGGTGTGGCAAGCACAGAACACAACCCAAGGGAACGAGAAAAGTTGTGTGCTGTGCGACAAATCCCTTGATTTTTTTATAAAATTATTTTCTTTATTAACTTCACGAAACTTTCCATGTAACAAGGTCTATTATCTAAATTGGGTGTTAAAAGTAGTCAAAGTAATAACACCAGCGTTAAATTCTCTAAAACCAAGTTCTAAGACGACGTTAACGTCAAACTGTCAAAATCAACTTTGTATGCACTGGGTAAAAGGCGCCTTAAGACGGCACCCTAGACATGACATTAATTTTTAACACTTTTGGCTAAATTATTTAAAGTTTTTGCAACTTAATTAGAGACTCTGATTTGCTGCCTATCTATCGGATAAATTTGCTAAGATGAAGCTAGAACTGAAATAACCAAGCCCGTTAATTGAATAATTTCCCCCACCCATCGGGTAATCGTAAAAATGTTGAAATTTTAAATAAACATTTATCCTAATAAAAAGAGCGCAAATCCTCATTATAATAATTCATTCATTCATTCATTCATTTATTCAATTCATTTTGTTTTTATATTCATTAGTGATGATTGGCATCATCAATTAAATTACAGCTAATGAAATGTTCAAATTCTACTACGCGACTGTAGCCCGTGGCGGGATCAATAAATTGTGCATTTAAGGCGTTGGGAGCAGCGTTAAAAAAAAACTAGACTATTATAAGGAATTTTTGTTTTAAATAAATTAAATTCATAGAAGATTATTGGGATTATCGAAGAGCTATAATTTGTTTAATGAC
Source organism: Euborellia annulipes (assembly GCA_023213315.1). Taxonomy (NCBI): domain Eukaryota; kingdom Metazoa; phylum Arthropoda; class Insecta; order Dermaptera; family Anisolabididae; genus Euborellia; species Euborellia annulipes. Next base: position 40,941 of record JAKCPI010015442.1, read on the forward strand.
TTATTAACAAATTATCGTAATTAATTTTTTTGTTATCAAGCAAATGCAAAAAACAATCTGTCCCAATAATGCTTTAAAAATTTTAAATTTAAAAGGAATTTATTGTTATTATTAATCACATATTAATTAAGAAATTTTTTAAAATAAGCTTAGATGATTTATTTAAAAATCAAATGTCAAATTAGTTCAACATTCTTTGCAATAGATGGCAGGCTAGTCTATCAGCCAGTCCCTAATAGACTATAATTATATATTTTTATGCTTTTATAAAAGATATTTTTTTTTTTATGCCATTTATTAATTAAAGATCAATGAAAATCAACCAAATATTGTTAGCTACCATTCTGACATCTCTTGGCAAATTTTTTGAATTACTTTATATTTGGGCATACTTTTATGACACACTTATCGGGAAATTGAAATTTCCCTGAAGAGGCAGACCGAAACGTTGATATTAAATAATGAAAAAAAAGAAATTGTGAATGTTGTTCTAATATTTAGATGTAGTTAACTGAATTTCCCATCGTCGTTGGGAATTTCTCTCTCCCGGGGAGATTTTCATTTATTGATTAATTAATTTGATCTCCTTTATCTTCATAACTTCTCCTGGCTTCAAATAATCATAAAAACGTTATTTCCTATTCATTAAAGAAGGTTCTAAATTCAA
>JAKCPI010015443.1:0-34522 GCA_023213315.1 Euborellia annulipes
TTGAATTGACGTTCATTTGTGAAGTGATTCCTCAATACTGGCATAGGGTGTTGTTGTTCGTCCCATTTAGTTAGGTAGGGCTCCCAGTAGAGGATCGGCTCACTTTTGACCGTTGTTCAAGGGAAATAGGAGAATTCTCTATCGCATGTTTCCCTCTTTCGCGCATTTGAGAGAAAGAGTGTTTTCTCTTTCTCCGAGGCTCTTTGTCCGTCAGTGCTGAGTTCTGGGCCTTGGTTGTTTCAGGACAGAGTGAGTTAATGTTCAAGATGTTAGGAGTTCGTATAGGATGTTTGTTGTTAGCTTTTAGGGTTCTTTTTTTTCAGCATGCATCTTGAACAACGACATTCTGTTTCTGAGATGAGCAATCAAGGGGATCTTCAGTATTGTATTGGCCGGGCTTCCTTCCTAACTCGTGAATGATTATAAGATCAATTAACTCTGCTTCTTTTTAGCTCGCTATTAAATGACATGGATTAGGCAGGTGGGCGGAGATTAATTGATCTGTTAATAGATACTCTGTGGAGTGTCTGTACCTGTCCCATTTCCTCTTAATCTTTCTTTGGGTTTCTGGGGGCGTTTTCACCGTATCGTTCCGTTTTGATATTATGAAGGCTTACCTGCCTTCCGGGAGTGTTCGCGTTCGCGTTCGCGAGTGTCTCAAGAAAGAAGAGGAACTGCATTTTAGAATTAGATGGCCGTCCCGGTCATAGATAGTGTGGGAGTAGGTTAGTTCAGCCGAAAGAAGCAGTCTACAGAGTAAGTTAAAGAAACTTAAAATATTTTTCATAAAATATTCCCTAGCATCATTGATATAAACTAATCCTTTAATTCTTCTTTTGTTTTAGATGGTGAGGGTGGGAGTGGGGGCTGAGATCGACGAAATTCTTCAGGGCAACCAACTGGATCCTTCCGTAAGTAATATTAAATTTAACAATTATAACTTCTGCTTTAATAAAGAAATTCTAATTTTTTAATTTTCTCTTTTTTATAGATAAAAATCAGAGATGCTGGGCCGGTATATTCCAAACTACAGTTGAACCACCAGATGTTGTCTACTCCGTGCTGTTGGAGAATACATTTATTTACATAAACAAGAATTAAAGGAAGAGAAAAGTTCGTGAGTGCTTTTGATTTTTACAAATATTATTCCATATCTAAGGCCTTTTAGATCTCATCCCTACTTATTTCAAATGATTCCAATTCAATTGAAATAAAATTTTCTCGCTTGGGGGACGGGAAGCGATTCCGGGACAAAGACTTCCCAGGTGTGTTATAGTTATCTCTATTTGCGAAATACTGTCAAACCTAATTTAACAGAAAAAATGTATAAATGTATAAATTGATGATGTAATTGTTTCTTTAATGGGGATATATTTTTATATTTTTTTATATACAGTATACCATGGTAATGGAAAAAATCGTAGCTTACTAAAAAGTGGAAAATAATTTTTACATAAAATTGTTGAAAAATTATTTTTTTAATTTTATTAAGAAAGGGTAGTCCGTTATGAAATATGTATGTTGCCTAAATATCATGAATGAGTTGGTCAATTTGGTTGCCTATCTTCCAGCAATCATCAATTCATTTTTTACCTTGTTTCTAAACTTTGTATATGTAAGGATTTCTTGAATTTTATTTGAAATCTTGTTATTTATTGCAAATGGACCGGAAGCAGTTTGACAAAATATTTCAAGCTATGTTTCTTCTTTGTCATATTTCTTGATCGTGGGTTCGTTGTTACTTGATCGCTGAATCTGTAGTGAGTTACTAACCGAAATTGGGCTTAGGGTTCCCGCCTTTGCTCTTAGCTCCGGCCCAAATTTTATCGCTGGTTTGAGAAAACGCAAAAGGGAGAAAACTCTCTCGTTTTTTTTTTTGCGGATCCTCTAAAACAGAGGTTTCCAACTCGATTTAAGCCACGGACCCCTTTTACACTTCAATTTTACCCCCGGACCCTTTAAAAAATTCTTAAAATATTCGGAAAGAATTTTTTCGGGAGGAACACCTTTTTAGAAAAAATTATCACGGTTGCTCATAGATTCCAAATCCATCGAATTGATTTTTTTGATTAAAAAAAAAAAAAAATTGCTTAAATAAAATCATCGGACTGCCTGTGATTCGAAGCCGCGACCCTCGGTATAGAAGGTTAGCAGGCTGAAACGAATGTTGAAAATGGACAAAAGAATATAAATGAACATTTTGTACTTTATAAATACGAAGATATAAGTAGAATAGATAAAGAGGGAAATAGCCATGCTATTCTCGTTACACTCTTTAAAACATAATCAATATCATATTTCAATGGGACAATAAATCTTGTGAGAGCGCTTTTAAAGGCGAAATGTCCTTCTATTCTATATATTAATGTTAAACTTAATTAGTTTAGATTCTGTTATGAAATGAGAGCAAACGACAAGTCATAAATTTCAAAATGGATGTTTTTTAATTAAAAAAAAAAACAAAAAAAAATATTGCGTTTGTGTGCCTCGCCGGGGCCGAGCAATGCCCACCTTCAAGTATTTTTACCAAAAAATATATTGAAACAATAATCGTTTTTACTTTCTCTTGTCTCTATATGCGGTTAATATATAGAGAGAGAAAGTATTATTTCATGTCAAAAATTCGATGTCGAGACGACGGATATACACGTTTTGAAGTCCCTTGAATCCAAAAAGTGTGTTTCGCAACATGGTCTGTCTGTGGGTGGGTGTTCAATTTAAAGCATGAAGGAATTGAGCTAGGAGGTTGAAATTTTATATTTAAGTTAGTCACCCCCCTAGGGCGTGAAAATAAGCTTTAATCAACATCGGCCAGAGTACTAGTACTTTATTGTTGTACTTTGTCAGTTTTTTCTATTTTCTCAAAATTCGCTCCAACGATTTTTTTAAAAATTCATAAATCAATTATTTTTTAGATTCTCTTTAAAATGTATATTCTCATTTTGCCATTGAAATCTTCTGAGGACCACTTTACTCTTGTATTTCATAGAGAAGATAGAGGAAATGGTTGCCATGGTATCAAAATATAAATATCTTCCCATAATAATAAATTTTACATCTTGCCCTCGGGGCTTGGTGTAGGGGTTAGAGTGCTAACCTCGTATACCGAACGTCGCGACGCGGGTTCCGACCCCAGGCAGTCCGATGATTTTATTTAAGACATTCGGATAACAAATGGCTTAAATAAGAATGCCTGGACCCCAAATAATATATATTCATAACGGTTATTGTCTTAAATGGCCTAAGTTGTCGAAAAGACTGTATGAATGTGTGGGTGCATGTGAGTGTGGAATGAGAAAAAAGTGTGTGTTTAAAAAAAAAAAAAAAAAATTACATCTTGGATTCTAATATAATATATTGGCGGAAACTAAATATATGCTCGACACAAAAAATCTGGTGTGACAAGCACAGAACACAACTTTCGATTACCGAAGTTAAGAGAAAGTTGGGTGCTGTGTGACAGTCACACCAGATTTTTTTAATTTGGTTTGGATATGGAAATTAATAAAATGTTACATTTTTATAATGTTTCAACTAGAGCCTACGGTTATCAGTTTAAATTTAATTCGATTAAATATTTTAAAAGAATTTATTGCGTCGGTGTAGTGGCGTATCCACTTCACATCAAATTAATTCAAGGGGCAATTTTTCGTCAATATTTTCACCAATATATGATTTTCGTAAAGTTAAAGAACTATAGAATATCGTAAAAATATGTTTTTTGCATTCAAGGAAGGTTAGAATTCCATTAGGGTTTCGATTTTTCTAAACTTTTACCCGGGTGTTGCACCCGATTGGGCTCAAACTTTATATTTCTATGTATTTTAACAATCTGCATATTTTTAAGGGATAACACCTTAGAAAATTCAAACCAAGAGCCGCTTTAGAGAACATTTTCTCTATATCAATAAAACTAGAACCGATGGATCAAAACTGATGGCATTTTTTGGAATCAGGGCTACCCTAGAAGACCCTCGAAATTCCATGGCCTGTGTAATAGTTAATTAATTTGTAAAGGCGAGGTGTTTAATCAACACAGTCTGTTATTTATAGTGAATAAACTCTGAATAAATAAATTGAACTTATGTCTATGGGCTCTTATTATAATTGTTCCTCCAGCAAGCCGATATACATATTAATATATAGACCTCTATTGAAATTCTTACATAATTCACGCCAATCAACATAAAAACACTCATTTGTCATGACATGACTTTTGTATTGTTCGATAAATATGTTTTTTTTTTATTTGTCAATTTCAAATGTGATTTCAAATTTATTTTCCAAGAATATTATTAATATTATTATTAGAGATCAATAGGGGGGAAAAAAATTTTTATTCTAACATAAAAATTGTTTTTTTCTGTCTCAAAAGGAAATTAATATTTCATGATATTCTCTATTTTTCTATATCAATATTTTATATCTGGCTGCACGTGGCGATCAAAATAAAACAATACAAATTACACTTATCAATGATGAAATAAGGATTGTGTAAGGGTTTTTATTTTTTATTTAAAGAAAATTAAAACGACCTTGTCCAGTTGTCCAATTTCTATAAAATTTATTTAAAATATTTTTAACTATTAAATAAATGTAGATCAATGATATTTTTTGTCAATTCTATACGCAGAGCCGGATTTAAGAGTATGCCGCCCAGTGGCGGATTAATGCAATTTTGTCGGGGGGGGGGCGGTTTTTTTTAAATTTTATTTAAGGACTTTGTGGGCATCTATGGCCATTTAGACCCCTTTCCTATTTATTTAAATTGATTGGTAACAAATTCAATTGAAATTAAAGCCCGGAAATCATAATTTCTTTAGATTACTAGTTTTTATAACATTGTGAATTTCTTCTCGGGGGGGGCGATCCCCCCCCTTTAATCCGCCCTTGATGCCGCCTATAGTCTAAAGTCAATTCCCCGCCCCCTCGATAGTTCATATTTGCTTAATACATTTGTTTTATACAATATTTGATACAATATACATGTTTGTATTCTTAAATTTATTTTTTCACATATTATTATTGTTTTTTTGTTTGTTATTCTGTTTGTTTTCTTTCTTTACTTTCTCTTACCTCTATATATATCTTAATATATAGAGAGAGAAAGTATTGGATTCATGTCAAAAATTTGATGTCGAGATTTTGATGGATATACGTTTTGAGATCCCCTGAATCCAAAAAGTGGTTTTCGCGACATGGTCTGTCTGTGTGTGTGTGTGTGTCTGTGAACAAAGTATCTCAAGAACGAAAAGAGCTAGGAGGTTGAAATTTTATATTTAAGTTAGGCGCCCCCATGGGACGTGACACGAAGCTTTTGAACAAAATAGACCAAAGAGTACTAGTACTTCTTTACTGATGCACTTTTTCAGTTTTTTTCGAGTTTCTCAAAATTCGCTCCAACGATTTTTTTTTTTTTTTTAATTCAAAAATCAATCAATTATTTTTTAGATCGTCTGTAAAATGTATATTCTCATTTTGCCATTGAAATCTTCTGAAGCACACTTTACTCTTGTACTCCATAGAAAAGATAGGAGAAATGGTTGCCTTGATAACAAAATATAAATATTTTCCCATGTTTATAAATTTGACATCTTAGGTGCGTACACATCTGTGCTTGCTCCGCTTGCGAGCACCATGTTCGTTAGATTAGTACGGGTTTGAGCAGCTCGCGAGCATCTCAAAACCCGTACTAATCTAACGAACATGGTGCTCGCGAGCGGAGCAGAGCGCAGATGTGTACGCACCTTAAAATTCTAATATATTGGCGGAAACTAAATATATGTCGACACAAAAAAACTGGTGTGACAAGCACAGTACACAACTTTCAATTACCGAAGGTAAGATAAGGTTGTGTGCTGTGCGCCAGTCACACCAGATGTTTAGTCTTTTCTTCGGCATCTTTGGCCATATCATCTTTAAACGCAACTTTTTTATATGAATTACGATATATGTACGGGTATGTGTACCATGTTCATTTACGTATTTATTTCATCTAATATCCATTTAAATAAATATACCTGGTACATTTGAATCTCAACCCATGTTAAGGTCTTCGATATTTTCATCAATATTTACAACCTCTTAACCACAGGGGGTTTATTAGAAAATAATTTTTGTTTTTTATAACAATTTTTTGAGAAATTTTTGTTAATTTTTTATTTCATGTATATTTCGGTAAGATTGACATCTTTAGCGTTTTTCTACTCGGTCAACACGAGACATCTTTTCTTTCTCTCGGAATATTTTTCCGATATTTTTCTTTTCCTACTCTTTAATATTTTGATATTTTTCGTCCTTAAAGAAGAGTCAATCATCATCACATAATCACCAAAAATTGTGCGTTGGCAGCTGGCTAAATAAAGGGCAGAAATAAATAAATAAAAAACACGAGACATGAAAATGAGGGCTCTCTGATGTAGAAATTGAACAACTTTCTGATCTGACTTGCAAGAAAATAATAGCAATTGACAGTATATTCTTTGTAGACATGCTATATACCATCGTGATCAAAAGGTTTCATGTATTTATTCCGAAAATTAAAAAAGATATTGTAACCTTTAACGTACTCTCTAACAAATGCTACGCACTTTGCCAGCGATTGATTCAAACCTCGGAACATTTTTGATACCAGGTTTTCGGTCTGGCGATCAAAACCGTCTTCCTAATCTCCTTTTTGCTGCTAAAACGCATTCCCCAGAACTTTAATTAAACAGGAAGGAGTCGTAATCCAGGCATCAAGAGAATGAACGGAAGTGCCAAGACCGAAAAAACCAAGTATTATTAACGTGTGAAATACTTTATTTAACATTTGAATATTGCCAATCTGCCGCCCCTAAACTTCTTGCCGCTCTAGGCTGCAGCCTTTTGAGCTTATTTAGAAATACAGCCATGTCTATACGTGAAAAAAAGAAAAACAAATTTACCAAAAAATAATAATAATAATAATAATAATTGAAAAAACAAACGAAAAATCTGGTGGAACTGAGTGAACATCACAGTTATGTGGTGTAGTATCTCACCACACACATAAGGCTATATAAAGATATTTTCCGTCATCTAAGACAATTTAATTGAGACCCCGTTCCTCTTAATTTCAAATAACTGGTAGCCATTTTTGTCGCACAAGACTGGATTCGAACCCCCGACTCCTAGCATATTTGGTTATTTGTTATATTTGGTTTATCTATAAGTTTATCTATATAGGGCCTGTATAATTCGGTTATGTCCATCTGTCTGTCTGTCAGAAAGTTGTTTGCTGTGCGACTGTTCACACCAGATTTTTCCTTTTGTACCCGGCTTCTTAGGGGCTGGGGTAGTGGACGTTTGTCCCACTAAGAAATTAGCATAGAAATTGTTAATTAACCTCTTGTTCAAATGAATAGATCTTGAAAACTACTATATTTATAATAATTATGGTTCAATGAAAATATTTGTTGAACAATAGAGCTCCAATAAAGAAGGGATTTATTTTTGTCGAGATTTTGATGGATATACACGTTTTGAGGTCCCCTGAATCCAAAAAAGTGGTTTTCGCGACATGGTCTGTCTGTGGGTGTATGTTAACAAAATATCTCAAGAACGAATAGAGCTAGAAAGTTGAAATTTTATACTTAAGTTAGGCACCTCTCGAACTCGCTTTTGAACAAAATCGACCAAAGAGTGCTATTACTTTACTGATGTACTTGTTCAGTTTTTTTCCATTTTCTCAAAATTCGCTCTAACGATTTTGATTAAAATTCAAAAATCAATTATTTTTTAGATGCTCTTTCAAATGTATAGGTCTACTAGGGTATTATCACTAAATATTTGTCGACACAAAAAATCTGGTGTGATACGCAGAGCACACAACTTTCTCTTACCTTCGGTAATCGAAAGTTGTGCTCTGTGCTTATCACACCAGATTTTTTTTCCGGATACCAAAAATTATTGATTTTTAATCAAAATCATTAGAGGGAATTATGACGAAATAAAAAGCTGAAATTTTAAATCCGAATATAGGCGCTTCATATTTTGAAATATTCTTTTTTTTTACTTTCTCTTACCTCTATATATATATGTTAATATATAGAGAGAAAAAATATTAGATGCATGCCAAAAATTCGATGTCGAGATTTTGATGGATATACACGTTTTGAGGTCCCCTGAATCCAAAAAAGTGGTTTTGGCAACATTGTCTGTCTGGCCAAATGGCTAACCTTTCGGTTCTAGGTTTCTGAAAACAATCTGATATTTTCTGAGTCACGGAAGGGTTGAAAAAACCCCGGAAACGTTAGGCGTGGACTGAATATATAAAAATATATATATATATTAGCTGTAAATATTCATTTTACCATATTTAATAATAAGACCCTCCTCCCCTTGCCTCCTCCTAAACTTGAAAATTTTTAAAATAAAAACGTTCTAATTTAAAACCAAATCTCCCACCTCAAAGGAAAAAAATTATATTTTTTTTCTACATAATTACTAAAGATAAACATCTAGAGCTATAGATAGTCTCATTAATGTTGTATAGGCTATTAACAAGAGCAAACAAAATTCTTTTTTCACACGAGATAACAGACGCCGTGTTGCGTTGTTTACTAAAATATTAAAAATAGAAAAATTTTATAAGTTTTTTCAACCCTTCCGTGACTCAGAAAATAACAGATCGTCGAAGAAAAATAAAAAATGAAAGGATATTTTATTAAATTTTTGATTATAATAATAAAATAATAAATATAGGTGAATGAAATTTTATCTTTGCTTCCTTCTCTCTTGTTTTATCTCAAAAATCGATTCAATATCCGAACTGGGAAATGAAAAGCAAACAGCAGAGAGAGATTAGCTTGCCTAATCAAGAGCTCATCATCATCAAGACAGAATATTATCTAAATTTATAAATATATTTAAAAAAAAAGAGACAACGAAGTTACGACACTTCTCGGCTCTTCTTAATTAGAGCTAGAGCTAATCAATCCACCTTTATCTTTAGGACCAAATACTTCACTTCTATATATATTATATATATATAAGTATAATTATGTATTATAGCTATCTCTCGGATAAGCTAGTTGACTTTTCACATCTAGGCAGAGTTCGCCCCCCCCCCCCTCGAAAAAAGGGAGGCGCCTCGAACGGGGCCTAAGGCGGTAACAAGCCTAAATCTATAAATCAATTATTTTTTAGATGCTCTTTAAAATATATATTTTCATATTTCCCTCAAAAATTGTTTAAAGTACTCTTTACTATTTAACTTCATAGGAAAGTGAAAAGACAATTTAAAATCAACAAATGGGTGTTTAAAAAGTAACGTAAAAAATAATCACCGTTAAAAAATGCTATTCTCTAAACAAAGTTTTAACAGCGACGTTAACATGTTGCTTTTTTTCAAAGCTATCAAAACCATAACCTTACTTTTTAGGTTAAGGACGCCATGTTTATTTTAAATACGAAGTTAAAATATTATATGCACCCCCCTGGGATTAATTTTTAACACTATTGACTAAATATTAACGCTTAGGCTTTAAAGTTTTGTTTATAGAATAGTTATTTTAGGCAAGGAAATGATTTTGAATAGCATTTTTAAACGCTGATTGTTTTTACATTACTTTTTAACACCCATTTGCTTATTTTAAATTTTAACGTCTGTTTTTAGAGAATAGACCTATGTTTTACTTAACAACTCTCTTTGTAAGGGGCGCCAAAGTTCATCCTTGCACACACAGCATTATGCTCTCAGGCCGCCCCATTTAGACAATTTTGTTTAAAAGCTTATTTTCACGACTTCCGGGGGTGCCTAACTTAAATATAAAATTTCAACCTCGTAGTTCATTTCCTTCACGCTTAAAAGTGTCCACACACAGACAATTTGCGGAGCCCACTTTTTTGGACTCAGGGGATATCAAAACATGTATATCCATCAAAATCTCGACATCGAATTTCATCGCCAATACTTTCTCTCTATATATATATTTCATATATAGGGCAAACGAAAGTAAAATTCTCCATCACTACACATCTTTGGTTGCCAAATGTCGAAGGTGATGTTTCGGACGAAATTTTATTTGTCCATCTTCAGTTCTTGCTGCTCCTGTACTTTCTCTTCCTAATTTCTAACTTTTCTCCTAATTATATTTTATCATCCTTCTCACTTTTACCAATATGTTAGCACATTTTAGCTTAGAGTTGTTGGCATCGAACCTTCATTTAATTTAATTACTAGTTTAAACAACCTTGAATATTAAAGAGATAAGGGTTTATCATATATTATATTTATTCCTTTAGTGTTCTAATAATTCTAATCAAAGTTTAGTGCCTACCTCCTATACCAAAAGTCGCGGGTTCGGACCCCAGGCAGTCCGATGATTTTATTTAAGCCATTTGGATACCAGATGGCTTAAATAGAAATGCCTGAGACCCCCAATAGATATTTCATGAAATAACGGTTATCGTAAAGTCTTATATGGCCTAAGTTGCCGAAAAGACTGTATGAATGTGTGTGTGAGTGTGAATGAGAAAAAAGTGTGAATGTTTTTTATTAAAAAAAAAGTCAAAGTTAAAAAAAAAAAATTATGAGTTCGCGATTTCTTAAAGAAATTCATTATCTTATAAATGAAGTGGAAAAAAATAATTACTTTGATATGCATATTTCACTTAAAAATTTTGTTTTAAGCCTATTATCTTTTCGAGATAAAATATTAAGTTACTAGTATTGTCTTTTTACTTTCTCTTACCTTTATATACGTAAATATATAGAGAGAGAAAGTGTTGGATTCATGTCAAAAATTCGATGTCGAGATTTGAGGTCCCCTGAATCCAAAAAAGTGGTTTTCGCGACATGGTCTGTGTGTGTTCAATTTAAAGCATGAAGGAATTGAGCTAGGAGGTTGAAATTTTATATTTAAGTTAGGCACCCCCTGGAGCCTAAAAATAAGCTTTTAATCAAAATCGACAAAAGACTTTACTGATGCACTTTTTCAGTTTTTTTCCATTTTTTCTAAAATTGTTCCAGCGATTTTGATTAAAATTCAAAAATCAATTATTTTTTAGAAGCTCTTTTAAATGTATACTCTCATTTTGCCATTGAAATCTTCTAAAAACCACTTTACTCTTGTACTTCATAGAGAAGATAGGAGAAATGGTTGCCATGTTAACAAAATATAAATATTTTCCCAGATTTATAAATTTTACATCTTGAATTTTAATATATCGGCGAAGGGACTTCACGGTAGGCCGTGATCGCTAGTAGTTGTTTATCTTGGCGCTCTGAAAATTTTTTGCCTTTTTAAAAGTATTTAACTGTTATAGTGTTTGTTTCTTTTACTGCGAACTTGTTTCGTATTCTCTCTCAAGCCCACATAAGTGTTTGAGAGAAAATCCCTCGGGAGGTGGCCCCTTTGGACAATGAATTTGCAGGGGGCTTCCGGGGAGCCTAACCCCCCTATAGCATCAACATCGAACGAAGAGATATACATCCCCCAGACCAGTTATGCCCTGAATAGGGCCTTAAACGAATTGGATGACATCGATATGAAGGAGCAGTCAGCCAAAAGAGGAATTCAAGAAACTGATACCGAAGAATATTCACAAAATAAAATAAAAAAAAACAATGTAAGTGTAAACAAGTGTGAACCTAGCTCTAAGATTATCAATGAGAGGTTACCTTATTATAAAATATGTAAACAAAACAGATACGATTCAACTGATTCAGGCCCCTTCTTTCTTTTTTATTGAGCAATTAGGCACTGAGAGGAAACACCCCATGTATTTCGGCAATCTCTTAAGGAAAAATTTATATAATATTTACAAAAACATAACCTCAATAAATAAAATTAACCGAAACAAAATAAAAATCATAACAAATAATTTTAAAGATGCAAATGACATAATCGAAGCCCCTTTTTGGACAACCCTTAACATAAAATGCTATATCCCGAACTTCGCCCTCTTTAGACAGGGAGTGGTCAAAAACATTGACACCTCCTTGACAGAGGAGGACTTAATTAATTATTCAATCTCCACCCATCCAATTGTTAAAGCCACAAGAATATATAAAAAAATAAAAATGATCCTACCCAGAAATTTCCAACTCCAGTTATGATCTTATCCTTCAAGGGGCAGACATTACCATCCGATATCCGCATCCTAGGTGTCTTCTGCAGAGTACAATTATACATCCAAAGAGTAGTGCAATGTTTTTCCTGCTTAGCCTACGGACACACAAGCCTAACTTGTAGAAGCCCTAGTAAGTGTGAAGTCTGCGGTGCAACCGAACATTTAAGGTGCGATCACACCGGGACCTGACTTGTGTTTACTGACTGGAGTTCTAATCGAATCCGAATTGAGGGGGGTCACACACTAAAACTTGACTGGAGTGACGTAATCTTATTTCTCTGATATTTGGTATATAAGTATGTCGAAGGATAAACAATGCTTTTTACTTGAATGATACTATTTTCCTTCCCAGCAATTTATTTCTAAATAAACTTAATAAAACTAATTATCCTTATATCAAGAAATATTTTTACTAATTTTAAGGTTGTTCGGACATTAAAGCACTTTCCTTGATTAAAAGCTAATTTTTTAATATGTTATTAATCACTATCAAATACGTATAAAATAAAATTTTGAAGCAGATCTGACACAGGGTTATCGTGTAATTAATTTTTAAAAAATTGAAATTTAACATGTAGCCTATGGGGAATAACGACGAAACGCACACATATCGAATTATATAGGCATCTGTGCAAATGATACAAAAACAAAAAAACTTACATTTTATTAATTCACTTCCGAGGAATATGTTAAAAATAAAATCAAAAGTTTCTGCCGACCGCTTTTAAAGATATTTTAACAAGAAAGTCAAAAAATTCTCCAAAATGACAGTCGCTAATATTTAAAAATAATGAATTCTCGAGAGTCAGACCAGCCTGGCAACGTCGCATAGCATAAGTGTCTTATCTCTATGTCAGATACATTTTTTTTTTCAATTTTACAATATTTTTTCTCGCAAATCGTCCATTGTGTTTAAACTGATTTGCATTAAACATTGTAATATATTAAATAAAATAAAATTTAAGGCATTTAAGATTTAAAATAGATAGTTGATGAATGCAATGTTGCCAGTTCTATATTACGTGAAATACTGCTCAAGTCGAAAGTCATTCATTTATTATTTTTGGTAATTAAATTATTAACTTAATCCAATTATAAACTATGATAGGTCACGACTAAATTATAATAAGGAATTTTGGCATTCAAATTTTTAATTTTATTTAAAAAAAAATTTAGATTCTATTATGACTTACGATGTACTATCCGAACAACCTTAAGTAAAAATATTTCTTAATTGACTATTTAAAAAAATTTATCTTATTAATTTAAAAAAATTTGTAATCTATTTGTTTTGACTTAACACATTTTCCTGCAATTTTTAATAAAAAATAGAAGTTATCTCAAAATTATTATTTATTTGTATTATTATTACTTAAATAAAGCCCTATATTGCCAAAAATGTCTTTATTAAGGAACCGATCAAACAGCTGATTGAAAAAGTCGGCCATGTTGGCTTCTCAGCCAGCCGGAGTCAGGTCCCGATCCAACAAAATTGGTTAGCCACCAGAGTCCGTATCGTGACGTAGCTCCGCTCAACTCCGTTTCGGCAGCAGTGTGTGCACCTCCATAGAAATACATAGGTTGGGTCCGCCACCGGACTCAACTCAAGTCAAGTCAGGTTCCGGTGTGATCGCACCTTTAAGCTCCAACTGCAACCAATTACCCACATGCATCTATTGCAAGGGCCTACACAAATCAACAGACACAGAAAAATGTCCTTTCTATAGCTACCAAAAAAAACTCAAAACAACGATGGCAGAAGAAAATATCTCTTATAAAGAAGCCGTACAAACAGTTACACCCTTTAGACAAACTACAACATACGCACAAATCACATCTGGAGGAATTAATAATAATAGCAATAATTTTATACCACCTATCCCCAATATCGCCGCTCAAGCCTTTCAAATAAATAGATCTCCGATGCAACGCGCATCTTCTGTCCCGATCTCGTCAAACAAAACAAATGCCCAACCAGCTAGGCCCTTCTTCCAAATGCAACAAAATGTATCCAACAACCTAAACCTGCCACTCGCTCCACTCCCCCGAATCCATTTTCCCCATCGAATGCAGATGAAATAGAAAATATTAAAAGCCTATTGAATCTCCTCTTAGAAAAACTTTCCATTCTTTCTTTCAACCCAATTAACAACGAGACATCGCAAAACAATATAAATAAAGTTATAAATTACAATAGTGCTCTTTCTTCTCAGAGCTCTCAATCAACATAAAACCCCATCGTCGTCAATAATATTTCATGTACAGTATTTATAAATATTTTCTTTTTGAAGTATTTTTTCTTTAAGATAATCCTACACAATTTCTGTAATATCAATCCATATACAATATTTATAAATATATATTCTTTTTAATTTTTATTTAATTATTCATTTATTTTTTCTATTTATTTATTTATTTAGGTATTTTTTCTATTCATTTATTTATTCAGGTATTTTTTCTATTCATTTATTTATTCATTTACATAATTATATATTTCTGGTCCCCAAGGTGTTCATGATTTAATTTTCTTCATTTCCCTCCCGCGATGGATAATGAAGATAAATCCCTTCCTCATGCACCCAAAAATGAATCCTCGAGCCCAAACGAATAATAACACACTCTCGATATTCCAATGGAACGCAAGATCTCTGAATGGGAATCTTGGCAGCTTCCAAATAGCCCTTAAAGAATATAATATACAAATAGCGGCGGTTTCCGAAACATGGTTCAAACCAGGTCAGGCTTTCAATATCCAAAATTTCAAGTCCATAAGAGCAGACCGAAACGATGGGAGAGGCGGCGCTCTACTTCTAATCAAAAATAATATTCATTTCGATTCTCCTCTTATTATCAATACCGATGACTACCAAATTTGTTGCGCAAGAATATTCATTCCCGGGGGTCTTATAATTTCTCTAATCTCCTGCTACTGCAAGCCCAATACTTTCATCTCTGAAATAGAATGGTCCCACCTTCTGCAACAATATCCCGCTCCGCACTTCCTCATTGGAGATTTTAACGCCCATCACCCCGAGTGGGGCTGCTCATTCAAAGATCAGTTAGGAGAGAGTCTCTCAAAAGTCTGTGAAAACTTTGACTTGATCCCCCTCAATAACGGCCAGTCAACAAGATTAAGTTTCGGACTAACTTCTCCATCAATAGTCGATGTCACTTTCTGTTCTTCCTCCATATCCACTCTTTTTGAATGGTCATTACTCGACGACACTCTTGGTTCTGATCACTTCCCCATCATAATTCAAAGGCTACAACGAATTCCCTCTCAAAATAGTCCTTTCACTCCAAAATTTAAAATAGCAGACGCAGATTGGAATAAATACAAAAGTCATATCACTCAACAACTCCTGAATTCAGCGGAAGCCCACACAATAGAAACAAAGTTTAACCTCTTGGGAAAAACCATCATAGAAGCTGCCTATAACTCGATCCCTCTTTCATCTCCATTTAGAGGAAAACACATCCCAGTCTGTTGGTGGTCAAATGAATGTGATCTGGCAATAAGAGAAAGAAAGCAAGCCCATCGTCAATACAAAATCAACCCAAATCTTCCAAACTACCTGAAATTAAAAGAGTGTCAAGCAAAGGCTAAAAGAATAATAAAAGAAGCCAAAAGAAAATCCTGGCAGCAATTCTGTTCATCCATCAATCCGGATACCAACTCCAAGGAGATATGGCAGAAAATCAAAAAAATAAAAGGTGTACAGACCAATCGAACTACTCCATCTGACTCCACCATAGAAGAATTTGTAGACATACTGGTCCCAGCAACTGTTCCACTAAATAATACCTTTTCACACCTACCTGAACACAATAACAACAAGGACATTCTTGACCAACCTTTCACTCTCAAAGAACTGGAAATAGTTTTAAGATCTTCCTCTGACTCTGCCCCTGGAAAGGATAAAATAGCATACTCCATGCTAAAAAATCTGCCAATATATGCCCTACTCCTAATGCTGAGCATCTTCAATGAACTCCCGGAAACTGATTATATCCCACCAACTTGGAAAATATACAATATTATCCCCATCCTGAAAAAAGACAAAAACCCGCTTCATGGCTCTTCATATCGTCCCATAGCCTTAGCATCCTGTCTCCTTAAAGTTTTTGAAAAATTAATAAAAGCCAGGCTAGAACATTTTCTTGAAACTAATCTCAAACTACCACATTTGTCTTTCGGCTTCCGCTCATACTGTTCAACCATGGATAACCTTTCACTTTTTGTTTGTCAGCTTCAAAAATCTTTCGCCCTTAAAGAATACACTTGCGCAGCGTTTATAGACATTGAGGGTGCTTATGATCATGTCAACTGGAACATCTTGGTCGATAAGTTATATAATTTAGGAATAGGCGCCAAATGTTCGAAGTTACTGTACAACCTTTACTATGGAAGAAGCGTAGAAGTGTGTTCTAAAGAGGGATCCATTTTATCCAGAGTTGCTTATAGAGGGTTGCCTCAGGGCTCATGTCTTAGTCCGTTACTCTTCCTCTGTTTCACACATGACCTCATCTCCTACGTCTCACATAATACCACCTGCTTACAATATGCAGACGATCTGTTAATTTATTCCTCAAACACAAACCTGAACATAAGCCTGGCAGATCTAGATAATTCAATTGTCTTACTCAAAAGTTACCTTGAAGGAATTGGCCTTAATATCTCTATAAACAAGTCCTCAAAGTGCATCTTTACCAAAAGAAAAGTTTCCAATCTGCAATTAAGCTCCCTCCGGAACTCAAATATCCCTTTTTCTGACAAAACAAGATATCTAGGGCTCATACTCGATTCAAAGCTGACTTGGAGAGAGCACATCAAACACCTAATAACAAAATGTTCTTCCGATCTAAAAATACTGAGAGTCCTCTCCAACACTACGTGGGGCAGCCATCCTAGTTCCCTGCTTCTCATTTATAAAGCTCTAATCCGATCTAAACTAGACTATGGTAGTTTCTTATTTGGCTCCGCCTGTAACACTCTCCTCACCAACCTGGACCGCATTCAATATCAAGCCGTACGTAGCTGCATGGGATACCTCAAATCTTCACCCACAAATGCCATCCTCATAGAATCAAATATTATCCCTCTCAACATCCGAAGGAAGCAGCTAGCAGCTAAATTTTACCTGAAAAGAAAGAGCAAATTTTACCATCCCACAATCAATGCAATATCCGAACTGGAAACCTCCTACTATGATACAGCCTTCTGGAATAATAAAAGTATTCCTCCGCTACTCCAAGTATCATTCCAATTCAACACCTTCAATTTCAAAATCGAGAAATATTCCCTCTTTCCTAAATTCCAACTTGATTTTAATCTTCTCACGTTCACCCCTCTTATCTCAATAGACCGCCCGCAAAAATCACTACATGAATTCAACTCAATAGTTTATACAGATGGGTCTAAATTCGCAAACAAAACAGGATGCGCCATTTACGATTCCGTCTCCTCTTCCTTCTCCCTATATAAACTCTCACAATTCCACTCCATATTTGCCGCAGAACTCAGAGCCATATACGAAGCAGTAATATACATCAAATATAATAATTTCAAATCCTCAATAATCTTCTCCGACTCAAAAAGCGCCCTGCAATCCCTTCAAATAAATCCAGCGAAAGAAATAGGACATATCCAGACAAAAATAATCACGGTAATTAAAGACATCACAGACAGAGGAAACCATATTCAACTCAACTGGATAAAAGGCCATGCAGACTCCCGGGAAAACTGTTTTGTAGATTTTCTAGCAAAAAAAGCATCATTTATTGGAGCCCCTCTGGACATAGGAATCTCTTGGAGAGATGCCCTATCGCATTTTAAATTGAAATTCAAAGAAGAATGGACGCACCATTGGCAATACACAAGTCAGCTAAAAGGATCCTTCACAGCGAAAATAAAACCAATCCCCGCACCGACCTGGTTCCAAAATATGCAATCAGCAACAAGAAAATCCATTTGCTTATACAATAGACTGAGAATTAACCACACTAGATCTCCATCCCATCTCCACCGCTTTAATATGACCCCCTCACCACTCTGCGCCTGTTCTGCAATAGCCTCTCCAGAACATCTCATCCTGCACTGTCCACTCTACAAAATCATCCGAACCCAATTTCTAAATAAAATTCGACCTCAATTCCGATCTCCTCCAACATATCAACAATTAATATCAAATCCGTCTGAACAACTCCTAAAACACCTAGAGTTATACTGTACCTCCACTAAAATAGCCATATAGCCCATCGTAAACCTCAGCTTTTAGTACCAGGTATATATATTTTAGATCGTTTTAATTTATATTAATTTAATTTTGAATATTTATTATTATTGTTTTATTTTATATTCTATATTTTATTGAAGCATCTTAATTTTTGATAATTTTTATTTTATTTATTTATATTTACTCACACTTGTTTATACACCTTTACAATATTTATATAAAAAAAAAAAATGAAAAAAAAAAAAAAAAATCTGTAAAAAACAGGAGAATGTACGGGGAAATGGCTTTGGCCAAGTACCCTTTTGTATAATAAAAAAAAAAAAAAAAAATATATCGGCGAAAACTAAATATATATCGACACAAAAAATCTGGCGTGACAAGCACAGAACTTTCCGATTACCGAAGGTAAGAGAAAATTGTGTGCTCTGCGACATTCACACCAGATTTTTTTATTTCAAATGTTTAAAAGTAGATAAATATTTGGGAAAATTCGTTTTGGCTAAACGCCATTTTGGGATTTCGGCTTTCATAGATCACCAAACAATTTAAATTTATTTTTTCACTATACCGAAACAAGATTTTCAGTTGAAACCGAATTTTGGTTTCAATTTTAGTTTTGACAGAAACCGTAACCGAAATCAAAACTTATTTTAAACTTTTTCTTAAAATTTCCTATACAAAATTCATCTTTTTTTTTAGTAAAATTTCCAATTTTCCCTCTTGCGAAAATCATTGAACTTTTTTTAAGTGCGAATTTCACTCTACCTTTTTTTTTTAGTATACGAGCATAATCCTCCTATCTTTTCAAACTCAGGTTTCGGGCAGGGCGAAGTTTCGGCTGAAATTTGGCCGAAACTGGCCGAATCAGAAACTTCTGTCGGTTCCTAAGGTCACACAAAAAATCTGGTGCCACGATTCACACCAGATTTTTTGTTTCTCTGTTGATGTAGCCTATATATTTATTGACTGCCCCCCTGATAATAAGTTTGCCCCACTCCTGTCCCCCCCTCTGAGAATAAGCTAGCGCCGTCACTGGATATATGTATGTGTACCATGTTCATTTACGTATTTATTTCATCTAATATCCATTTAAATAAATATACATTTGAATTTTCTGAGATCCGAACCCATGTTAATTCTCATAGATATTTTCATCATTATTTACAACCACTTAACCACAGGGGGTTTATTCGAAAATAATTTTTGTTTTTTATTACCATTTTTTGAGAAATTTTTGTTAATTTTTTATTTCATGTATATTTCGGTAAGATTGACATCTTTAGCGTTTTTCTACTCGATCAACACGAGACATCTTTTCTTTCTCTCGGATTATTTTTCCGATATTTTTCATTTGCTACTCCTTAATATTTTGATATTTTTCGCCTTTTTTTTTTCTCACTCACACTCACACACACATTCACACAGTCTTTTCGGCAACTCAGGCCATATAAGACTTTGACGATATCCGTTATTGATTAATATACATATTGGGGGTCCAGGCATTCTTATTTAAGCCATTTGGTATCTAAATAAAATCATCGGACTGCCTTGGGTCCGAACCCGCGACTTTTGGTATACGAGGTTAGCACGCTAACCTCTACGCCAAGCCCGCGGGTAAGTTAAATGCTTCTTAAAATAATCAAAATTCCCTAAAATATAACCACAAAGAAACGAAAAAAATAACGGTTCCAGGGTGACAAAAATGGAACTTAATTTTAAAGATCATTTTTCTATGAATATGAATTTCGGGGTTAGGCCGATCTGACGCTGATATCACTGCTTATTATTTCTTTTTTAAAGAAAGTGAAAATTTTCTTACAAGTCGTTGTCGGATGCATTATATAAATATACAAAATAGGCTTTATTAAATTTGATTAAGCTTTTCAATCCAATCATGGATTATTTTTTAAGGCCAGTCTGCGTATTAGTGTTGGCATCGAGGCGGCAAATGCAAATATCCTTCACCTTGTTATTTTATGTCCCTGTATAACATTTTCTAATCTAAACTATTGTTATTTAAATGATTCATATTTTCTTAATTTATTATCTATTCATACCAAATGGGGAAAAGTTTTATTTGGATAATAACAAAAAAAAAAAAAGGTAGCCTATCTATTATAAAGTAGAAATGTCGTAATAGTGAATTATTTGAAAACAGACCTAATGACTCACACGAAGGATATATTAAAAAAAAATTTATTCATAATTAATGAAATAAAATTATGAATAATATTGTCATTAAATAAATTACTATAGGCCTGTCTGTATGACCTTCAATGACGAAAAGAAAATTCTAATTTTTTCAATTATTTTAATTAAATAATTAAATGTTATCTTTCTTTAAGTTATTTATTTATTTGTTCATTATTTAAAAAAAATACCGAAAATTGCCGGGCGGCAACGGATTAGAGCAGGGATTCCCAAACTTTTCCGGTTTCCAGTGCCCTAAATATATCATAATTTTTCCGTGACGCTCCATGTCAAATCTCAGGGCAAACCTTCTGTTACTAAAAGTTTTTCTTCAATTCGAATTCAGATACGCTTTGCTTTGGTACATCTATACCTTTTATGTTTTGTTTAATAAATAATTAAAATTGCTTACTTTAATTTCTCGGCTAATAGCAAAAAAAAGGATGGAAATATATCTGCGGAAATAAATATATTTGTTGACACAAAAAAATCTGGTGTGACAAGCATAGAACACAACTTTCAATTACCAAAGGTAAGAGGAATTTATGTGCTGTGCGACCATCACACCAGATGTTTTTTTTTTAATTATTTCTTCATTTGAATTTTTTATCTTATTGTGAATTATTCAATTTAGAGAATTCATTATTTTATTTTTTTATTTTATTAGAAAAGACTAGCAAAATTATTATAGGCTAATAGGCATGGGCGTCCGCAGGGGGGCAACCAGGCACTTGCCCCCCCTGGAAAATTAAAATGATACAAAAAAATGTATAAAACAAAGAAAAAAATACAAAAAAATCTTTCACAGTAAACATCCACCTTGCCGCGGTTTGAAAGCTTTAAATACTAAGGGATGTATAACCCCATTATTAATATCAAAATACGTTTTTTTTAACTTATCTTGAAGTGACTTGCCCCCCCCCCCCCCTGCAAAAAATCCTGCGGACGCCCATGCTAAATAGGTCTACACTCGTGGAAATCAAATTAAATGGGACGCTATCTATATATGATCCTTTTTTTTTTTTTTTTATTCAATCGGTTGATCGCCAATTTAATTGAAATAAATTTATCTCGCTTGGGTCTGGGAGAGAGCTTCTGACAAGTAATTAATGCATATGATCCATTGAATTGTAAATTTGATTCGATTTTTATTTGCAAAAGAATGAAATGGAAGAATGACTATTTTAATTTTTATTATAGTCTATTTCTATCCAGGGACGTATGTAAAGGTTGGCGAAGAATTTTCTAAAAAAAAATTGATTTTAGGGATCTCCGTCAGGGCTAATATAGTCTAAAAAAAGGCTTGGCCTGAAAAGTTGAAAATTGGCACAGTTGTGAACCCAGGAGGAGGGGGGCGATTTTTTTTTTTTTTGAAATACGTGTTTGCCTGGCAAAAAAAATACAAAATACAAAATTTTCGACAATGAAAAAATTACGATGCGATCAAAATAAAAAAAAAAAGAGAAAATTCAGTTAGATAAGAGTAATTTTCTTTGTCAAATTTTGTACTATTTGA
This sequence comes from Euborellia annulipes, assembly GCA_023213315.1. Lineage (NCBI taxonomy): Eukaryota > Metazoa > Arthropoda > Insecta > Dermaptera > Anisolabididae > Euborellia > Euborellia annulipes. The sequence continues at coordinate 22,039 of JAKCPI010015443.1, forward strand.
CTTTTTCTTCTATTTTTTGTAAATAACTTAATCAATTTAAAATAAAACTGGCCCTGCCCTCGGGGCTTGGTGTAGAGGTTAGCGTGCTAATCTCGTATACCAAACGTCGCGGGTTCGGACCCCAGGCAGTCCGATGATTTTATTTAAGCCTTTTGGATACCAAATGGCTTAAATAAGAGTGCCTGGACCCACTATATGTATATTATTATCAATAACGGTTATCGTAAATGTCTTATATGGCCTGAGTTGCCGAAAGACAGTGTGAATGTGTGCGTGAGTGTGAGTGAGAAAAAAGTGTGAATGTTTAAAAAAAAAAAAAATGGCCCTGATCTCTTTAAGAATTTTTTTTTTTTTATTTGAGGGAAAAGCCTTATTATGGCATAGGGGCCCTCATAGCCTTACAAAAAATCTGGTGTGACTGGCGCACAGCACACAACTTTCTCTTACCCTTCGGTAAGAGAAAGTTGTGCACCGTGCTGGTCACACCAGATTTTTTGTGTCGAGATATATTTAGTTTCCGATAGCACCTTAGTTTCAAACTTGCATTTTAAATGTTGACTGCTTCAAATAAACTATGGTTATTTTTCAAAATTTTAATCTCATATTTGGACATTTTATACACAATATAGAATCGTAAATAAATACAAAATTTCATAAGAATTGGAAAAAAAATTTTAAATGCCTAAAAAGTTCTAAAGGGGACCCCCTTTTTGAATCGAAATTAACATACAAATCCCTATAGGAAATTAACATTGTTCCTATGCGAAGATAAGGTGGAAAGGGAATTTAAAAAGAGTAGAGAGAGACGATAATGTTTGCAAGTGAGAGAGAGACATATATGTTTTCTTTGAAACAATTAAAGACACAAATAAATTTAAAAAAATGGGAATTTAAATAATAATTGATTTTTAATCTAATAAAAAGAAAAATCTGGTGTGACTGGCGCATAGCACACAACTTTCTCTTACCTTCGGTAATCGAAAGTTGTGTACTGTGCTTGTCACACCAGATTTTTTGTGTCGACATGTATTTAGTTTCCGACAGCACTGTTCATTCGATTTTCAAGATGTACAATTTATAAGTATGGGAAAATATTTATATTTTGTTACCATGGCAACCATTTCTCCTATCCTTCCCTATGAAATACAAGAGTAAAGTGGTCTTCAGAAGATTTCAATCGCAAAATGAGAATATACATTTTAAAGAGCATCTAAAAAATAATTGATTTTTGAATTTAAAAAAAATCGTTGGAGCAAATTTTGAGAAAATCGAAAAAAACTGAAAAAGTACATCAGTAAAGTACTAGTACTCTTTGGCCGATATTGATTAAAAGCTTACTTTTCCGGTCCCGGGGGGTGTTTAACTTAAATATAAAATTTCAACCTGATAGCTCAATTCCTTCATGCTTTAAATTGAACACACACACACCCACACACCCACAGACAGACCATGTCGCGAAAACCACTTTTTTGGATTCAGGGGACCTCAAAACGTATAAATCCATCAAAATCTCGACATCGAATTTTTTGACATGAATCCAATACTTTCCTCTCTCTATATATATTAACATATATATAGAGGTAAGAGAAAAGTAAAAGAATTTAAATTCCGTTACCATGGCAACCATTTCTATCTTTCCTATGATTTTGAGGTCCCCTGAATCCAAAAAAATGGTTTTCGCGACATGGTCTGTCTGTGGGTGGGTGGGTGGGTGGGTGTGTGGGTGTGTGTGTGTGTGTGTGTGTTCAATTTTAAGCATGAAGGAATTGAGCTACGAGGTTGAAATTTTATATTTAAGTTAAACACCCCGGGACCGGAAAATAAGCTTTTAATCAAAATCGGCCAAAGAGTACTAGTACTTTACTGATGTACTTTTTCAGTTTTTTTCGATTTTCTCAAAATTTGCTCCAACGATTTTTTTTTAAATTCAAAAAATCAATTATTTTTTAGATGCTCTTTTAAAATGTATATTCTCATTTTGCGATTGAAATCTTCTGAAGACCACTTTACTCTTGTGTTTCTAGGAAAGATAGGAAAAATGGTTGCCATGGTAACAAAATATAAATATTTTTCCCATACTTATAAATTTTACATCTGAATTCAAAATGTACCGTACTGTCGGGAACTAAATATATTTCGACACGAAAAATCTGGTGTGACAAGCACAGTACACAACTTTCGATTACCGAAGGTAAGAGAAAGTGTGTGCTGTGCGCCAGTCACACCAGATTTTTTTTTTTTTTTTTTTTTTAAACATTCACACTTTTTTCTCATTCACACTCACACTCATACACACATTCGCACTGTCTTTTCGGCAACTCAGGCCATTTAAGACTTTAGACGATAACCGTTGTAAGTAATATATATATTGGGGGTTCAGGCATTTCTATTTAAGCCATCTGGTATCCAAATGGCTTAAATAAAATCATCGGACTGCCTGGGTCCGAACCCGCGACGTTTGGTATAGGGGGTGGGCACGCTGCCTACTACGCCACACCCGGGGGCCTCTGTTCCCCTTTCGAGACTGGTCAATTAATTCCTTCTCCTGTCTCCCCATGAAAGAAAACTTTAAGAATTTTTATATAACAATTTTTATTATTTTTTTATTTGAGAGATTTAATTATTTTAATTAATTTTAATTGGCTTCAATTTTCCATAAGCCAAAACAAAACAACTCATTGATTTCCAATGGGGAAATTCATTTTCTGGAATTTTTTGCGCTTCCCTCTTTGAGAATTTGAGGACCCGAGTATTTTTTCCTGGACTCTTCATATCGTCCTCTATAAGACTGCAAAATTTTGTTTCAAAATCCAATGGAAAGCTGGGTAAACAGAGCTTCACTGACGGTCGGACGGACGGGGTATTACCTCCCCGAGATTTGAGGAAAATATTTTTTTTTTGGAATAAAATAACATTCACACTTTTTTCTCATTCACACTCACATTCACACAGTCTTTTCGGCAATCTTAGGCCATATAAGACTTTGACGATAACCGTTATTTATGAATTTTTCTATATTAGGGTCCAGGCATTCTTATTTAAGCCATTTGGTATCCAAAATGGCTTAAATAAAATCATCGGACTACCTGGGGTCCGAACCCGCGATGTTTGGTATACAAGGTTAGCACGCTAACCTCTACGCCAAGCCCCGAGGGCAAAAAAAATTTTTTTTAATACTTAAAAATTTGATTTGTATATATATTCTGGTAAACAAGTACAGAATGCACCTTTAAATTACTGTACCGAATAAGAAATCTGGTGTGGCTGTCGCACAGCACACAACTTTCTCTTACCTTCGGTAATCGAAAGTTGTGTTCTGTGCTTGTCACACCAGATTTTTCGTGTCGACATATATTTAGTTTCCGCCGATATATTAAAATTCAAGATGTAAAATTTATAAACATGTGAAAATATTTATATTTTGTTACCATGGCAACCATTTCTCCTATCCTTCGTATGAAGCACTTAGAGTAAAGTGTGCTTCAAACAATTTTGAGGGCAAAACGAGAATATACATTTGAAAGAGCATCTAAAAAATAATTGATTTTTGAATTTTAATCAAAATCGCTGGAACAAATTTGGAAAAAATCGAAAAAAACTGAAAAAGTACATCAGTAAAGTACTAGTACCCTTTGGCCGATTTTGATTAAAATCTTATTTTTCCGGTCCCGGGGGCTGCCTAACTTAAATATAAAATTTCAACCCCCTAGCTCAATTTATTTTATTTATTTATATGTACAAATTCTCTTAACAGATTTAATGCTCCATTTACAAAGAGAATAGGAGAGGAATGGAAGGAGATGCAGGGATCCTGCGCCTCTCATCCTTGAGCAATGGCCCTAACGAAAACATTTCTATTTTTTTCAAAGAAGTCCACACCGACCTCATTAGCGACCTCGTTGCCGAGTCTCAGAATTGTTGAGATCGGCGAACGGACTCCCAAATTCGTTCTGAAAAAATTCACACTGAAAAGAGGACCATACCTCCTTATAATTCCTTCATGCTTAAAATTGAACACACACAGACAGACAGACCATGTCGCGAAAACCACTTTTTTGGATTCAGAGGACCTCAAAACGTGAAGATCTATCAAAATCTCGACATTGAATTTTTGACATGAATCCAATACTTTCTCTCTCTATATATTAACATATATATAGAGGTAAGAGAAAGTAATTGTGTGCTGTGCTCCCCCCTGGTTTTCGCGACATGGTTTCTCTGTGTCTGTGAACAAAATATCTCAAGAACGGAAAGAGCTAGAATTGAATAAAGTTTTAAGAGCTAGGAAGTTGAAATTTAATATTTAAGTTAGGCACCCCATGAGACGTGACACGAAACTTTTGAACAAAATCGACCAAAGAGTAGGCCTACTAGTACTTTACTGATGCACTTTTTTCAGTTTTTTTTCGAGTTTCTCAAAATTCTCAAAATCATGATAATATCAATATTTCTCCCTCAGTATAAGGACTAAAAAAACAAATTTCTTCCTCTCGTGTCAGATTGGAAAACCTGACCTGTGCCATTTATTAATTAATTTATTTATTTATATAAACTGCATAAATCATAAGACAAATAACTTTTTTAGATATAGATATTTAGATATGTCTGAATAAAATTTATAAATTTTATCTAAATACTTTAATTCTTTATAACTAATGTTTTCTTTTTAATTCAAATAAATCATAAATAAATGATAGAAACATTTTTTATCACTAATTATATTATATCTTCTTAAAATAAATACATCGCGTCGTGCACCTTATCAATGATAAGCAGATGACCTTGTCAAATTTTGATCGTGTTCAAAAATTATTATAATTGCAACGAGGTTATAACGTATTCACAGAAATTTTATAACCCCCTTCTTATTTAAATACATTCTCTCAGAAATGGAATTTTTTTTACCCTGCACTCCTCACTCAGCCAGAAAATTCGGATTTCCTTTCCCAATGACGTCACTCAGGAACAAGGGAAGATTTAGACTCAACAATTGCTAAACCTTTTTCCTTTCGTGAATATGAATTTTGCTTAGAATTTTCACTTTTCAAGTACCTAGAATGAAGATTTTTTTTTTTAGGTCAAAGTTCAACAATTTTAGACAAATTTTGCAACTACAGTATTTGCTGCTAAATGGCAACACCTAATTTATAAAATTCATTCATATTTATCTATTCTTTATTTTGGCTGTTCTGCACTCGACACGCCATATTTTTTGTCTCCTCATACTGGGTATATTTAGTTTTGTCACCAGTTAGTGCCGGATGGAGGTCCTTAGAAATCTCGGGGCTCAATCAGCTAATAATATTATAATATTACCAATATTTTATTACACAAGTTTTAGAGTCCCCCCCCCCCCGAAATGTTCAAAAGGGCCCACGGTGGGGTCGTGGTAAAATCGGAATTTATATACATTTTAAAAATTTTCATAAAGAATTTCCCATTGAATAAAATATATTATATATTTGAGAAAGAAAACGCTAAATTTTCAGCAATTTTTTATTAGTTTAATGATTAATAATTGCTAGAAGAATGACATGATTGCTTCCAAGTGTTTTAATTGTAAGGGGCATACGTGGCGAATGAGGCGAAATCCAAGTGCCGATAGGTGTCTCCGAAATATTTGGAAATATTGCCTTGGAAACTAATAAAAAATTACTGAAAATTTAGCATTTTTCTTTCTCAAATAAACCAACTTCAGCAACACCACTTAAGGATAAATACTCCTTCGATGCATGCCCACTTTTAACAAAGATCGCGTGTTCGCATTCATTTCAATCAATTTAAATAAATAGCGACGGGGTCTAAATGGCCTCAGATGCCAAAAGAGTTAAAAAATAAAACAACTAATGTTGCGGGGCTCATAAAAAGCGTGAAGCAATCCAACAGATAGGAATTCAAGATGTAATTTATAAACATAGAAAAAGATTTATATTTTCTTACTGTGGAGTGAAATTAGAGAATATAAAAAAAAAAAACGATGAGAAAGTTCATCAGCTCTAGTACTCTTTGGTCGATTTTATTTTCGCGTGTCAGGGAGATTCGAATTTCGAACTCGTAGGTCATTTCTTTTTTATTTTTTATTTTAAACACACACAGACAGACCATTTTGCAGGACCCACTTTTTTTGAATCAGGGGACCTCAAAACGTGTATATCCATCCAATTCTCGACAAGATTCCAATACTTTTTCTCTCTCATTAGAGAGAAAGTAGGGTGGAGTTTAAATGAACTTATTTTACTTTCTACCTATAAGTATATGTTAATATACATATATATAGAGAGAAAGTATTGGATTCATGTCAAAAATTCGATGTCGAGATTTTGATGGATATACACGTTTTAAGGTCCCCTGAATCCAAAAAAGTGGGTTCTGCAAAATGGTCTGTCTGTGTGCCTGGGTTCAATTTAAAGTATGAAGGAATTGAGCTATGAGGCTGAAATTTTATATTTAATTTAAGCACTCCCCTAGGGAAAATAAGCTTTTAATCAAAATCGGCCAAAGAGTACTAGTACTTTACTGATGTACTTTTTCAGTTTTTTTCGATTTTCTCAAAATTCGCTTTAACGATTTTGATTAAAATTCAAAAATCAATTATTTTTTAGATACTCTTTAAAATGTATATTCTCGTTTTGCCCTCAAAATTGTTTGAAGCAGACTTTACTCTTGTACTTTTTTTTTTTTTTTTTTTTTTTTTTTTTTTTTTTTTTTTTTTTTTTTTTTAAAAACATTCACACTTTTTCTCATTCACACTCACACTCACACACACATTCACACAGTCTTTTCGGCAACTCAGGCCATATAAGACTTTTTACGATATCCGTTATTAATAAATATACATATATGGGGTCCAGGCATTCTTATTTAAGCCATTTGGTATCCAATTGGCTTAAATAAAATCATCGGACTGCTGCAGTCCGAACCCGCGACGTTTGGTATATGAGGTTAGCACGCTAACCTCTACGCCATGCCCCGAGGGCTACTCTTGTACTTGAAAAAATAGAAAAAATGGTTGCCATGGTAACACAAAATATAAAAATTTTCCCACACTTATAAAATTTATATCTTGAATCCTAATATATCGGCGGAAACTAAATATATGTCGACACGAAAAAATAAACTGGTCGCACAGCAGACAACTTTCTCTTACCTTCTGTAATCGAAAGTTGTGTTCTGCATTTGTCGCACCAGATTTTTTTTATTTTAATTAAATGGACGTCGGGAAACCATTTGGCCAATTGTAAAGTAAGTGTGTTTTAGATATACTGTAGGTAACCGTAGAAAATAAAATTTTAACTCTGGTCTCGGTGTAAATAAAAAATAAGAAGCACACTTATATAATTTTTGCGGAACCCGTGTCTTTTCTAAAGGTGAATTATATTTATAGAAATTTTAAGAACCTCTTGAAATTTTATCTAAGAACATGAGATAAGCAAAAATTTGATAACAACATGACTTTTTAAGGTATAATAAAATATTTATTATTTGGCCAGGCGACCTTGGATACAGGTAGCCCGCCCGCCGCGAAAGCGGTAGTTCGACTCCAAAGGGCGCAACTTTTGCCCAATCAAGCACAAACTCATCTCGCAAATTTGTTATCTTAAACGACATGATGACCGGCTTATTTACAATCTATTTAAGCGTCAAGATAATTGATACCTTTGTAACTGGGATTTCCTGATAAAAATAAAACCAATTGAATGTTGTTAGATTAAATGATAGCACTTTTTGGCCAAAATTTTCCTGAAATCGCTAATTCTTTTTGCAACAAATGATGCAAGAAATTAATAAAATAGCGCAGAGGATAATTATATTGAGTGCGTAAGGTGTCGTGAAATTGACAAATTCTTATCACTAGAAAGAAGAAAAAAAGTCTTTTTTCCCTTTTTTTTTAACTCGAAGGTTAAGCGTGTTCTTGTTTACTATATCAATGTTTTCCTATCGGTCGGATAAGTTTGCTAGTTGACTAAAAGTGAAGCAACCGGCCCTAAATCATATAAGTTTACCTTATTTCTATATTTTTATTTTAGTTATTATGATTGTATCCTATCTTATAAAATACCACCAGGTAACTAGCAATTGCTGACGTCACTCATTCAATTGTTTGTTGCGTACTTAATAGTTAATAATAAAAAAATATATTACTCACCATTTCCGAGTGATTTTGAAGACCATTGGGCAGGTAGATTAAATAATAATAATAATATCAATAAGTGTTTAAATCTGAAAAAAGAAGAAAAAAAACATTCTCAAAGATTGAGCAGTATTAATAAGATTAAAGTATAAATTTATTCTTTTGCTCAAATTTAACGAATTTGAATTACAACAATTTGTTGTACCTAAATATGGTTGAAAAAAAAAAAAAAAAAAAAAAAAAATACGACTTGATTAGAAAAGGATAAATAAATCAACCCAGGGCAACAAAAAGGACCTTTTTTTGTTGACTGAGAATTTGAACCTATTTCTGGGTATTTTGGTAGCGCTGATTCCAAAAATGCCATCAGTTTTTGCCCCATCACGTCAGATTTTAGAGCTATAGAGAAAATAAAATTTCAATAGAAAATGTGCTCTAAAGCGGCTCTAATTTTATATTACCTGGATTTTTTTAAGGCGACACCCCGTCAAATTATGCAGATAGTTATAATTAGAGACCGGATTCCTATGCAATTGCATATTCTATTTGCTAATAGGTACGTCACTGAAAACCAATTTTCTATCCGAATCATGCCCCCTTGGAGCTAGGGTTCAAATTCTATATTGCATATTTTTGCATATTTGGTCAATATTGCATAAAGTTGCATATTTAAGACTTTTTGGATATTTTAAATTTTTTTCAGTGAAAGTTTCATTTTATTTTAATTTTTTTTTTTCAACAAAAAAAAAAAAATTTAACAAAAGAAAAATTTTAAGCCTTTTATTACATTGTAAAAATAAATAACTATATTTTTTATTCTTTATATCAGCGTTTCCCAATCTTTTTGAAGTCCACGGCACCCCTAAGGTGCGTTGGGAATAATATTACACACTAGTGACACCCTTCCTTTTTTTCCCCTATCAAATCGAAATTTTTTTCCACCCTGGGGCAAATTTTTTTCCCCTTGCGTGAAAATCATTTGACTTTTTTTTGGCAAAGCTTAATTTTTTCCGATCTACGGAAAATTTTTGCCGCTTCCATTTTAATCATTTGACCTTTTTTTTAGCAAAATTTTATTTTTTCGCCTCTTTATTTTATTTTTTTTTTTTTATCTAAATATCTCGCGGCACTCCTTAGGCATTCTCGCGGCACCCTTGGGTGCCGGGGCACACCGGTTGGGAACCACTGCTTTATATCTTCTTTTAAGAAATAAATTTAGTTTTGCTAGAATTTTCGTTGGATGAATATCAAGTCAGTTGTGTTTCATAGTTCGAAGTCAAATTAATTAAAGAAAAAAAAATGCCAAAACAGGGGTCCTCGTTTGCTTCAAAAATTTCGCAATGGAATGCTCCCTGTTTTTTTTTTTTTTTTTAATTAAATTTAGTTTTTTTGAATATTTTTTTTTTGGAAAAAAATTGTTTTTAATATAAAATTATCAAAATTAATACTTAAAAATTTGATTTGTATATAAATGCTGGTAAACAACTACAGAATTCACCTTTAAATTACCGATAATAAGAAAAAAATTGTGTGCTGTGCGAACAGTCACACCAGATTACCCCCTCAGAGAAACTCCTCTGGATCCGCCACTGTATTTTTGCCATAAATATATTGCATATTTGGCTGCATATTTTAATACTTTTACTGCATATTATATGGCATATTTAGCGGTTTTTGCTGCATAAAAATCCGGTCTCTAGTTATAATACATATAAATTTTAAGTTTCAGCCCAATCGAAGGTAATTTTAGACGTGCCGCAAACGGCTTAAAGCTTAGAAAAATCCGAATTTTTTCAGTTTTTTTTTTCCTTTGGTTCACCCCTAATACAATTGTAGGTATCCCTGTATTAAAAAAAAAACATATATTTGCGATTCTTGTGAAAAGAAAAAAAGATCATTTTTTTCGACCAGTGAGTGTACTTGTGTTTTTCTTTGATGGCGTTTTTTGTTCATAATTTCGTTAATAATCAACAGATTTTTACGAATGAATAATTTTTAGAAAGCCAAAGAACTATAGAATATCGTAAATATATGTTGCATTCAGGGATACTAAAATTGTATTAGGGGTGACCAGGGCCGCAGACAGGGGGGCAGGGGGGCTATATCCCCGGGGCCCGGCCCTCCGAAGGGGCCCGGGCCCACCGTGCGCTTCCACCTTTAAAATTCTAATAAAAAATAATTTTCATGGTTAAATTTTCAATTAAAAAAGAATCATTTTCTTGAAATTTTTCTCAGGGGGCCCGGGCCCTTTAAGCTCAAATCTTAAAATTTCAATAAAAAAAATCATTTTCTTGGAAATTTTTTTGTCAGGGGGCCCGGGCCCTTTAAGCTCAAATCTTAAAATTTCAATAAAAAAAATCATTTTCTTGAAATTTTTTTTTCTCAGGGGGCCCGGGCCCCTTTAGGTTCAAATCTTGAAATTTCAATAAAAAAAATCATTTTCTTGAAATTTTTTTCTCAGGGGGGCCCGGGCCCTTAAGTTCAAATCTTAAAATTTCAATAAAAAAAATCATTTTCTTGAAATTTTTTTCTCAGGGGGCCCGGGCCCTTTAAGCTTCAAATCTTAAAATTTCAATAAAAAAAATCATTTTCTTGAAATTTTTTTTCTCAGGGGGCCCGGGCCCTTTATGTTCAAATCTTAAAAATTTCAATAAAAAAAATCATTTTCTTGGAAATTTTTTTCTCAGGGGGCCCGGGCCCTTTAAGCTCAAATCTTAAAATTTCAATAAAAAAAATAATTTTCTTGAAATTTTTTTATTCAGGGGGCCTTTTAACCTCAAATCAAGTTTGATCTTTTCACCACTCAGGATAGCTAAAAACGCATGTCCAATTATTAAAACCAACCCCCCTATTATACCCCATCTTGTTATAGATAAAATCCCCACAATTGCTAAACTTATGTGAGCAACTGAGGAGTATGCTACTAATATTTTTAAATCTCTTTGGCGTAAACAAAATTGAATAAATTGTATAATAAATTAATCAAATATTCAAAAAGACAGAAATAAAGCTGAAATTATTCAACCTGTGATTGATTGAAGAAAATGCTATAATTTTTTTTACTGAAGTTTGATTTAAACCTCCTATTCCACCATTCATTATTCTTAAAATTATTAAATTAGGACTAATAATTAAAAACATTATAGAAATTACAAATAATAAAACAATGGAAAGAAACCGATTAATAAACTTTTCCCGATTTCAGTGGCTAATTTTCAAAAAATTTCTCCATACCTCCAGGTTCCCCCGGAAATCCTCTGTTCGGATCTCGATAAAACCTGTATTAGTAAATAGTCCCGGGACCCGTCAAGTCTGTCTGCGGCCCTGGGGGTGACCAAAGCAATAAAAAAACTGAAAAAATTCCATTTTTTTAAACTTTAAGCCCCATCTGGATACCAGATGGCTTAAATAAAAATGCCTGGACCCCAAATATATATATATTAATCAACACGGTTATCGTAAATGTCTTATATGGCCTGAGTTGCCGAAAAGACAGTGTGAATGTGTGTGTGAGTGTGAGTGTGAATGAGAAAAAAGTGTGGGAATGTTTAAAAAAAAAAAAAAAAAAAAAAACTTTAAGCCGTTTGCGGCACGTCTAAATGACCTCCGATTGGGCTGAAACTTAAAATTGATATGTATTATAACTATCTGCATATTTTTAAAGGGTGTCGCCCTAAAAAAATCAAGGTAATAAAAAATTAGAGCCGCTTTAGAGCCCATTTTCTATTAAAATTTTATTTTCTCTATAGCTCTAAAATCTGACGTGATGGGGCAAAACCGATGGCATTTTTGGAATCAGCGCTACCCAAATACCCAGAAATAACTTCAAATTCTCAGTCAACAAAATCACTGTTGCCCTGTGTCCTGTGTAATTGAATACCCCCCCCCCCCCCCCCCAGATGGCTGAGAGGATAATTGACAATATCGATAACCCTAATTACGACCGGGGGAGATGAGCAACAGCCACCAAGATTGTTGCAGTGAAACAATGTCAAGCGGCAACTTTGGTGGGCGGTCTCGAAAAAAACCAGCGTGTTGAACGTCGATTTAATATTGAAATTGCCATAATGGAATTGATAAAAAGTTTTTTTTTTTGTTTTATTTGCTTTTCGTTTTTCGGAGGTCATTTAGACTCATTTCAATTGATTCAATTGAAATAAATTTTTTTTGAAAAAGAGACTTATTATAGGAACGATTTAAAAGTAAATTCCCCCTCTCCTTTTTTCTCTTAATTGTATTACTAAGGCGACCCCTTTCCTTTTGGCCGAAAGGGAGTGGAAATAATGACCTTATTTTTCCTTAGCTTTTTGTTTACGACTTTTTCGATAACGCTTTTCTTATCCATTGCCTTTT
>JAKCPI010015444.1:0-21443 GCA_023213315.1 Euborellia annulipes
TGCTTTTACAAAATACATTCAATTACAATTTAGATTTAATTATTTATATTATTATTATTCTAAGTTATATAAATAAATATTTATAATTTAATGTAAAGTCATCGCAACGAAAAAACCTGTTCAAGAATTTTTTTTTTTTTTTTTTTAATTTTTTTGAGTATATGATATCTAAAATAGAATTTTCCAAATTCTGTTGAGTATTTGTCCCTCATCTCTATTCAAATTGTTAAGATGTTTTTGAATTTCAATAGTTTCTCTTGTTATTCTTCTTGACAAATTATTTTCTTTATCACGAATGTGTTTATTAAAAGCTTTTCTGGTTTGAAATATTATTATTAGGAGAATTTTTAATTATAAACCACATTTTTGTATTAAATATTTATTAAAAATATATAAATACTGTACAACGTTTCAACTGCTTATTCTGCAGATTTAATAATAATATTTTATAACATCTATGTAAAAATCAAACTTATTGTAACATCATGCTTTTTATGTAAATACATGCTTTGATAATTGTGACTAACTTCATTGAAATGAGTGTAAAATAGCGGGAAAATTTGAATCTAACTTCACAGAAATGCCGACAGATGGCGCTGTATATAAAAAGGCAAGTAACGGACATGACAGTTGGTTCACTTGAGTCGGAGCTTTGATAATTGTGACTAATTTCTTGGAAATGAGTGAAAATAGCGGGAAAATTTGAATCTAACTTCACAGAAATGCCGATAGATGGCGCTGACGTCGCTGTATATAAAAAGGCAAGTAACGGACATGACAGTTGGTTCACTTGAGTCGAAAGCAAGTGCACAGTGCTTGATAACGGCTGCAGAATAAGCATTCGAAACGTTTTTATATTTTTAATAAATATTTAATACAAAAATGTGGTCTATAATTAAAAATTCTCCTAATAACAATTATTTTCTGTTGCGATAACCTTAGCCTTCATCATTTTCAAACCTTCAAATTTTACTCGGGGTGTTTACAAAATCGAGGGGCCCTGAACCAGTTGAGGAGGGTCCAAGGGGGCGAAGACTGCTCGTTTTAACTGAGACTGTTTCAAATTAAATTTAAAATATCATCATACTATAATATAAAGCGCTAGCCACTGACTTCCGTTTTATGTTCCTTTTTATCACTCTCTCTCGCTGATTGGTCAGAAATAGAGCAAGTGGATTCTGTGAGGGAAATTTCAAGTCAGTTCAATGAAGAGGAATAGAAATGGCTCTGGTGATGAGCTTTAAGTCAGAGGGAAATTTAAAACTTGAAACTTTTTAAACATTGAGCAAGATTAAATAAATACCAAATTTCATTATAATAGAAAAAAAAAACTTGAAAATGACTATCAATCTATAAAGGGTAACTCCCTCACCCCCCCCCCCCTTGTTAATCACTTTTACTATAGGCCTATATGGAAAATACGTTTATTTTATTATTAAAAATTTTTTTACAGATATTACTTGATATGGACCCAACGGTGTATACATACCGAGAACATCCAGACTGGTTTTTACCAGGTATAACTTTTCCTGTTTGTAATTATATTGAATATTATCCTAAATTTTTTGAAATTCTAAGAAAAAACGGTGGAAATTTTTTGGAAGAATGTCCGCCAACTGGAGAGGTAAGCATTAATATATTTCTTTGTAGAAATAGTTTGTAGGAATACATAAGGTTTATTTTATTTTTAATATGTACATAGCAACTCAGGCCCCCCCCCCTTAGTGTACAAGTCACACATGCCTCATTAAAACTTCGAATATCTCCGTAAATAAACGGTCGAACTAAGCCGAGCGCACAACTTTGCCCACCCACTATTCAAGAAAAAAATATTTGTTCCCCCCCCTAGAGCCCCCCCTGATGGTCTGATGTTATACATATTATAGGCTCTAGCCCCCCCTTGATGGTCTGATGTTTACCAAAAGCTTTTCAGTTCTTGGCCTCTACCCCCAGCTTATGGGTGAAAATTTTCAAAACAATTGAATGAATAGTTTTTGAGATTTCGTTGACTAAAAAAATTACCACAAGTACAGAATGCGCCTTTAAATTACCGAAATTAAGAAAAAATTGTGTGCTGTGCGACCAGTCACTACAAATTATCCCCCCCCCCCCCGAGAAACACCTCTGGATCCGCCACTGAAAGCAAGTGTATTTATTTTTGTTCTATTTTAAATATATTTATTTATTCTATTGTAATTTAAATTTAATTGGTGAATATCTGTTAAAGTTTATTGGCATTTTAAAAAGTAAAATTTTATTTAAATATCAAATTTATTTTCATTAATTGATGATATCAAATATCAGGGACAAAACAAAAAAAATTGCATTTATATAATTAATACAAAATAATTTGGAGTTAACATGTTCCAGCTACTCAGTGTTTAAAATTATTTTGTAGATTATGCTCCTTTTAAGTGTAAACAATTTTTTTTTTTTTTTTCAGGTCGTTACTTTTTACTTTAACAACGTAACTTTTGAACCAGAAGATATTCCGTGTGGACTTGTAAACCAGGATACCGGGGATTTGTATATAAGATTACAATGGAATCCAGTAGATGAAGTATACATATATAATTCATTGGTTGAAATCGCTATTATGGCCCGCTTAGAGTATATATAAACTAAGTATTAGTATTTAAACTAAGCTTCCAGGTTTATTTTGCAATTTATAAATAAGGAAAAACAAAATTTCTCTTGGTAAAAATTGTTTCATATATAGAGTAAGGTGGGGCAAAAATCCGCGCGCGGGGCAAAAGTCCGAAACCTCATTTTTAAACAACCCCTAGACTTGGCGTTGTTCTAAACAACTTTGTTAGGTTGGTAACAACAAGAACAGATGACGATTCGAAATCCAATAGCGTAGTTGAAGCTGAATGTTAACATAGAGCAAAGTTATGCTGTTTTTTTTCACCTTCCATCTTAATATTTATGGAAATTCCCATGTACTTTTCTAACTAGCTAATGTCTTTGATTGCAAGATGTATCATCCCTAAATAAATATTTTAAAACCTGTTTCTTGTCTAAAGTTAACAATAAAAATTTTTTGTAACACTTGGATGAAAATTGTTAAATGGGGACAAAAATCCGCGGTCTCGACGGGGCAAATGGATCTACAATGGAACCATTGTCACCCAATGGTATTCGTGTTTCTAATATCCCTACCTTTATGCAGTTCATGAACTTCAATCTTACTGGGACTAATTGTTACTAGGCCTATTGTGTATTTCGAATAAATAAAAATATATAAAACATACCTATACCTAATGTATTTCTTAGGAGGCGAGCGTGGCTTATCGGATGAGCTGAGTTAAAATGTCACTCGAGTTCGAACCCAACTTGCCGAAAAAATTCAACCAAAGTCGAACGTCTCTGCTGGAGTAAAAGGGAGTACACATCCCCTCCAATTCCAGGCACTTAGGGCCTGAGGCATGGGCGTAGCCAGACATCTTGTTAGGGGGGGGCAACCCCTCGATAGGGCGAGAGGGGGGTTTGAATTTAATATATACATAGATTATTAATTATTTATTTAAATAAGAAAATTAAGTTAATGTGGTGGATTGGGGCGTTAAAAAAAATTCCCAAAGGGAAAAATATATATATTTTTTTTTTTAATTTTTAGGACAAGCCAGGGGGGGCAATGGCCCCTCCCCTGCCTCCCCCTGGCTACGCCCAAGGCCTGAGGACATATGAATTCAGGGGTAAAACATCACCCGAATTCGAACCATTCCTAGATCGAGGGAGCACAATAGATCTGATCTAGAAGGTCGCAGTGCAAAGAGAAGCCCCAGAACAACTAATCAATCAATGTATTTCTTATTAAGTCTGTTCGCGCCAGACATGGATCGCGAATTCTGCAGTGTGCCAACTCTCGAACTTGACTTCCGACCATGGCTGGTGCGTTCGGCTAAGTAGAAAGCACCGCCAAATCACTCTCCGTCCCTATCATAATACTCCAACCTGGTGAATGGTTTAGGGCCGGAATCCCATACTTTACTCAACATTACTGACTATCACCTGATGCTTTTCGTCTTACTGTTCGGAACCACGCCAGATATTTCATCTCATCCTTCGTTCACTAAACCACGCAACGCTATTCTATCAATACAATTTCTTCTATCCATTTCTCTCAAGTTTTACCTTTCCATTCTTAATTACCGGTTTATTCAAAATTATCCACCCTTTCGGCCTAAATCAGTTTAAATTATTTATCTCGACCTAAATTCAAGGAATAAGAAGTATTTTTTTATAACATAAATAAAGTAATTCTGTTTCATAAATAACGTGTTTCATTCTGTTTTCCCAGGAGTAAGTCGGTCTTATGTAAGCTAAATAATACAGTCCTACCCACCATCTTCCAGCATCATTTGTTACCCAACAAAGTCCTTTTTATACCCTGGTTCGAGACGGTTGTTCGCTGCAGGGGCAATTGTTTGCACCTACGGACGATTGTCCCGCTAGTGCGGATCTTTACCCCAAAGGCCGGCAAATGGAAATTTTTGTTTAAATACCTCTCCTACTATTATGCTACTGATTTGGAAACCAATAAAATTATGTAAAATAGTCAAGTAGCCAGGATGTTCCGATCTTTATTGTATCTTTCATAGGAAGGTCAAAAAAAAAAAAAAATCCCAAACAAAAACTGCGGATCTTTGCCCCACCTTACTCTATATAATATTATTTGATCTTCAGATTTTAAACTATTTTTATATAAATAACAAACAATTTTAATTTTTATATATATAATCTCTATATAATAAGAAAATAAGGAATCTCTAAGCACCTGTTGATTCATTATAACTAGAGACCGGATTTTTAAGCAAAATGCTTTTGCTCAATTTTATAAGCAACCATTTGATATTTAATTTCTATGCGAATTAGGAAAAACTAAGTGTATTGAGATTGCATTTTTTATGCTTTTTTGCTTTTTTGAGTTTTTATGCTTTTTTTCCTTTCGTGCTTATTTGAACTTATTTTACGAATATTTATAATTTTTTTTTTTATTAAAAAACACACTTTTTCCCATTCGCACACGCATACACCAGGGACGTATATAAGGGGGGAGGGGGGAGGGGCCCGCCCCCCCCAAAAAAAAAAAAAAAAAAATTTCCAAAAACCTCGCAGTGCGAAAAAATATAGCCCTGTAAAAAAAAATTTTTCCGCAGGGTGAAAAATTTGGTTCCGCAAAAACAAAATTTTTCGCAGGGCGGGGCGGAATAAATTTAGTTTCTTTAAAAAAAAATTGTATACGCCATTGGTATGAGTAAAAATTGCTTATGAGATGCTTTTTTCAACTTTTTGCTTATTTAACAACTTTTTATTCAAGTTTTTTATGCTTTTTTAAGCACTTTTTTCCATTTTTTTATGCTTTTTTTTCCGGTCTCTAATTATAACATATAAGGAGATATGTATTACATTTTAAGTCAAGTTTATATTTTATATACCTGAGGTTTTTTGTTTCCCTACTTGTTTGATATCAGTTTTTCAGAATACAATATTATACTTATATATAAACTTTTATTTCTTAATTAAATCTTGCGTTTTTACTTTCTATTACCTTTATATATATGTTAATACGAAATGAAACAAGACTTCTATCGACTCGAATTATTTATTTTTCCTCTGTCGACGTTCCGGGGACTAAACGTCACCCATCTTCAGGACAAAGGTGTTAAAAAATTCTTAGCTCTGTCTCCTTCAGTTGTTAGGTAAGTTAGAATGTTAGTATATTTTATGATATACAAATTCCTGAGCCACCATTAGAGTTAATGATGATATGTATATTCCGTGAATTTGGTCAGAGAGTGCGTTAATAGACAGACAGACGAGACGGATAGTCAGCTATTATTTTACAGACGATCCTGTCAGCTTTTAAAAACATATTTTATATTTATTTTTATATTTTACTCTCAGATTTGTGTCATTTATTTATTAAAATCGCCATCAAATTTGTTTATATATTCATATACGAGGAACTGGAAATGTTCCGGATTTCATTATCGACTCCTGCCTGCCCTCTCTCTGGTTAGCCAAGTATATACTTGTAGTTTGTATTGATCTCCGCTAGAGTGAGGTAGCATCCACAATTGAGAGTTTAGTTCTACTCTTCTCCGCGAGGTTGCAGCAGATTCAAAATTTTAACACACTTTTTTCTCATTCACACTCAATCTCACACACACACACATTCACACAGTCTTTTCGGCAACTCAGGCCATATAAGACTTTGACGATAACCCTTATATATGATAATATCTATTTTGATTATGGTGGGTTTTTGCATTCAGTTAATTTTAGACCCTTGGCATTTTGAAGTTTCTAAATTTACATTTAAATTATTAAGAATTCTTACTTTCTCTTACCTATGTATATATGTTAATTAATATATATATAGAGAGAAAGTAATAGATTCATGTCAAAAATTCGATGTCAAGATTTTGATGGATCTTCACGTTTTGAGGTCCCCTGAATCCAAAAAAAGTGGTTTTCGCGACATTGTCTGTGTGTGTGTCTGTATTCACATTTAAGCATGAAGGAATTGAGCTATGAAGCTGAAATTTTATATATAAGTTAAACACCACCCGGCAGCGTGAAAATAAGATTTTAATCAAAATCGGCCAAAGAGTACTAGTACTTTACTGATGTACTTTTTCAGTTTTTTTCGATTTTCTCAAAATTCGCTCTAACGATTTTGATTAAAATTCAAAAATAAATTATTTTTTAGATGCTCTTTCAAATGTATATTCTCATTTTGCAATTAAAATCTTCTGAAGACCACTTTACTCTTGTATTTCATAGGGAAGATAGGAGAAATGGTTGCCATGGTAACAAAATATAAATATTTTCCCTTATAAATTTTACATCTGAATTCAAATGTTCCGTACTGTCGGGAACAAACAAAAACTCTGGTGTGACAAGCACAGAACACAACTTTCGATTACCGAAGTTAAGAGAAAGTTGTGTGCTATGCGCCAGTCACACCAGATTTTTTCAAATTTAATTCAAAAATAAACTCACTTGTATTCTTTTTTTAACAACCTTTCCATTTATTCTTTTTTTTTTATTCCCACTCCTAACACACACTTATCACGTACAGGGTGTAAATCTTAACCCAACCCTATATCTCCTAATTTTTTTTTTATATTATTTTATAACGTTCAAAAGGAAGCATAAATAAAATGAGAAACAAAACAACAACAACAACAACAACAAGAGCAATAACAATAAACATAAATATAATAATAAAATTGGATTAAAATTGTAGAAACAATTCCAACCAACAAACAACACGTTATCTTCTTTTTATGATATCGAATAAGCTATGTAAAATAAAAAAAATGTTATTCTCTTTTTTTTTTAATCTTCTTTTAGAGAATGCTCTATTGTGTCCAGAGAAAATCATTTCATTCAGGGAATTACGAAGCAGATAATCACCTTAACAATATAAAAATTCAAAAAATTTAGGATCATGTAAAACACATTCTGGTGACCAAATTAATTACAATCACTAAGTGGGCCCTGTTACGCATTAGTGTGTCAAACGCCAAAAAAAAATTAAAAATTGAGTTAAGCACCGAATATTGTTTCAAATGCTATAATTAATAGTATTTTTTTTTTATGAAATATGTCCTAAAAAAATGTATATTTAATGTAAAAGCTTAAAATTATTTTTACAATAATTCAATGCAGAATTTTCATTTCGCAAAAATGATTTATGTTCTTAAAACGTTGATTCGTAGTACTTAATTTGATATTATTCCTGATAATGAAGATGAGGATCAGTGCAATTTCGAAAAGACAACAAAATAAATAATATTAAGTCGATTTCATTACAACTTTGATTTACTGTTGCCATGTTCACTTCCATTCAGGAATTAATTGATGAGAAAATTTTGTTATCACTTTGTATTTAATTTTAAAATATTAATACTATTTAAAAGTTATTAATGTAATTTTGATAAAAAATTTCTATGCTACTAGTATTAAATATAACCATAAAAGAACTTTAATAATAACTCCGTTTTAATATTTGAATTATAAAGCTAAAATTATTTTATTAATATAAATAGTGCATAGATTAATTTGCTATCATGTGTCATGAGACTTTGAAGCAATTTTACAAATATAATTGGACTTATAGAATTTTACAATAATAATTTTTTATATTTTATTGTTTATTCTCTAAATTAGTCGTATTTTTAGAAATAATTTATGAATATCTGCAATAATTACAGTATTTACTTGCACAATTGACAAAAAAAAAAAATGATATATAATCATCAAAATAATTTAAATCAGAAAAACTTTAATTTTCTCAAATATCGGTTCCTGGTGCTTGACACACAATTGCTTAACAAGGTTCAAGTATGAATTACCCGCTTTTTGACTCTGAGGTCAAGTAGGGTCTTACTTTATATGCGTATGTTTATAAAAAAATTTTAGAATTATTAAATTCTAAACTTCTTTAGAACAAATCATAGTCTGAAACCACGCTCGTAAAACATTATACCTATTGAAAAAAAATCCCATGAACATCCGTCAAGTAGTTTCTGAGTAAATGGACTAAAAAAAGAAAAAAATTAAATCTCACAAATAATAAGGAATAATTATGCATAGACCTATATATACCTAATTTTTTTTTTAATGCTTGTGAAATGACAAATAGGAGGTGGCTATTTATTTAATCTAGATTTATTTTATATTAAGAGTATAAAGAAACAAGCATTAAAACCGAAAAACTAGGAGTACTTTACTCTGGATAGAATCGCCTAAAGAGTAGGCAACCATCACGCTTGACTGTCTCTTTGGGTTGCCATCTACAGGCAAATTCATATCTCTGAATTTCTTTCCTATCTTTGATTTTCTCTTTCACAAAACATCGGTTATAAAATTATTAATTTTCATTGAAATTATCTTTCCAGAGGTATAATATATATATATATATATAATAATTGCGGAGTGTCCGTCTGTCTGTCCGTCTGTCACGCTCTGTTTGACCCCCTTCCCGTTGGAATTTTGAAACGAAATTTTGCAGTCTTATAAAGGACGTTATAGAGAGTCCCGGAAAAATACTCGGGTCCCGAAATTCCTTTAACTTTTTGAGTTATTAATTCTTAAAGTTACGATTTCTCCCATAGGAAATGTATAGAGAAATATTTATGTATTCTTTTCATTTGTGTATTCCATGAATGTAAACAAATCCTAAAGCAGGCGCTGGATTGGAATGGAATAATAATCATTTTCTTTTCATAATTAACAAGAAGAAAAAAAGTGAGGGTCCGCAGCAGGCAGGCCCGAGCCAGCTGGCGGGAGTAGGGACACTAAAAAAGTATCGATACTTTTGTTTCGATACCATATCCCTAGGCGGGAGGTCAAGGGGGCAAAGCCCGCCGAAGGCGGGTGTGGCGGATAGTTAGCAGAAAATTTCTTTATTATTAAAATATAAAATGTATATGTATAAAACTAAATTATATTAAAATTTAATATTTATATGAATAATTATTGAATAATAATTGTGAGATTTAATTTTGTCATTTTTCTTTATAATTCTCTATTTCTGAAACTAATTAACGGATTTTAATGGGATTTTTTTAAATATTAAATTTAGAAGACTTCAAAAGGGTGTTTTTATTAAGAACCGACCGAATATTCGGTTTCGGTTACGGTTTCGGCCAGTTTCGGTCAAAAATCATGGTTTCGGCCGTAGTTTCGGTTTCGGCCAAAAAGTAGCCGAAACTTTCGGCCGGCCGAAACTTAAGTCTTAAAAAAATCTGGTGTGACTGGCGCACAGCACACAACTTTCTCTTACCTTCGGTAATCGAAAGTTGTGTTCTGTGCTTGTCACACCAGATTTTTTGTGTCGACATGTATTTAGTTTCCGACAGTACGGTACATTCGATTTTCAAGATGTAAAATTTATAAGTATGGCAAAATATTTATATTTTGTTACCATGGCAACCATTTCTCCTATCTTTTCTATGGAGTACAAGAGTAAAGTGGTCTTCAGAAGATTTCAATCACAAAATAAGAATATACATTTTAAAGAGAATCTAAAAAATAATTGATTTTTTGAATTTTAAAAAAAATCGTTGGAGCGAATTTTGAGAAAATCGAAAAAAACTGAAAAAGTGCGTCAGTAAAGTACTAGTACTCTTTGGTCGATTTTGTTCAAAAGCTTCGTGTCACGTCCCAGGGGGTGCCTAACTTAAATATACAATTTCAACCTCCTAGCTCTTTTCGTTCTTGAGATATTTTGTTCACAGACACACACACAGACACACAGACAGACAGACAGACAGACCATGTCGCGAAAACCACTTTTTTGGATTCAGGGGACCTCAAAACGTGAAGATCCATCAAAATCTCGACATCGAATTTTTGACATGAATCCAATACTTTCTCTCTCTATATATATTAACTATATATATATATATATATATATATATATATATATATATATATATATAGAGGTAAGAGAAAGTAAAAAAAGGTCAAATGATTTGCACATGGTAAGGAGAAAAAATTTTTGTCTCCCTAAAAAAAGGCAAAATGATTTTCACGGAGGGGAAAAAAAATTTCAAAAAAAAAAAATAAATAAATTTTTTTTATAGGAAATACAAGTTTCGGTTTCGGTTACGGTTTCGGCCGAATATTCGGTTTCGGCCGAAACTAAGGTTGAGGCCGAATATTCGGTTTCGGTTACGGTTTCGGCCGAAACTAAGGTTGAGGCCGAATATTCGGTTTCGGTTTCGGCTGAAAATCTTGTTTCGGTCGGACCCTAGTTTTTATTTATTAAATTATTTCTATACTTGCTATCAGCGACAATTTTAATAAAATTTAAATATGACTAATTATAAAATAATAATTGTGAGATATTATTTCAAATTTTTCTTTATAACGCATTATCTCCGAAACTAATTGACAGATTTTTATGGGGTTTTTTTCATTATGTAGAAAATTTTACAAGGTTGATATTTTATTTTTTCAAAACCTTATTTAGGTTATCTAGAATGAAAAAAATTTATGTATTCTTTTAAATACTATTATCCTCTCACTTTAAGGAATGAATTGATTCTCTTTACTTTAAAAAATTAGGGACAGCTGATGGCAGGCTATGCAGCAGGTATTAACTAAAAGCTTCTGCTGATTGATCAAATAAAGGCTTGGGAAGAGGGGGAAGGGAATTGAACTTTGATCACTCGTGAACCAGTGAACTTATTTTTGTTTGTTGCTAAGATCCCTTAAAAAGAAAAAAAACAGCAGCAAAGGGTTAAATAAAATATCACATTCTTGATCATTTTTACATATATCCATGTATATAAAAATACATGTATATATGTAATTAAATATTTTTTTTTTTTTGCTCTTTGTTTTATACATAGAAAAATTTACTATCACAACATCTATTCGCCTAAATAATAGGCTAGATATACATTTTTTATTGCTAATATATATTATATATATATATATTTCCAGAGACATCATCATTATCAACATTTCTATATATAATATATAACATTTTTATTTTTTCTGTAACATTAATTGCGTTATTTCTTTTTTTGCACGTGAGATGTATGTATGAAAATATGTCTTTTTTTATTTTATTATTATTTTTATACAATTTGGTTGCTCAATTGTTTTAATTGACGCTTTTTTTTTGTTTTGTTTGCAAACAACATCAACAACAACACGCACTGCAAGCTTGTATTTAATTAATCCACTAGGCTTATGCATCATGGCGGTTTTTTATAAATTTTCTTTTTTTTTTTTATTAAAATATATGTATTTATTTATTTATTTATTTTTTTTTAATCATGCAAATTTATGGGTGAACATAAAATTGGATAGATTTAGTCATATTTACCTTTTATTTAAATTCCGTTTGTCCTTTTTTAGTCTCTTTGATCCTTTTTTTTTATATATAATTGTTTTTCTTCACTTTTCTTTAATATAGATATTGTGCTACTTTCATATTGTTCTTTAAATTTGTTGGCGGTTTTACGATGCCTCGCACGGTGACCCCGAAGAATCAACGTGTGGAACGTCCCCCCGGTTGCCATTGGTTTAATATAAATAAAAATGTAAGCGTTGAAACACCTAAATGGTCTCAGCAGGCGAAAGGGCAAAATTAAAAAAAAAAATTGTTTTTGTTAAGTTTTTTTATTTTATTTTAATGTTGTTTTATTTATATAGGATTTATATATATATTTTTTTTTGTTATTTTTTGGTTCCTTGTTTTTGTTATACCCTTGGTTATACCTAGTAATGTTCTTTAAATTGTTTTTTTTTTTTTTTTTTTTTTTTTTTTTTAAGTGAAACTTTAATTTGACCCCCTGCGCGTTACTAGCCGTGACGTTAAAGGCCTTGACGCTACAAGCCATGACGACAAAAATGGGAAAGTTGAAATTTAATATATATGACGAATTATAAAAAAATAATTGTGAGATTTAATTATTCAATTTGTAAATTGATAAAATATAATTTTTAAAATAATTTAAAATGATTCAAATCCTTATAAACTAAATAAATATTGTTCTCAGTTTTTAACATGCGTCTATTGATTTCCCCTTTTTCCAATTATTAAGTTAAGATTAAAAACGCGATTTTAATACCCTTAATTGAATAATTTTTCTGAAAATTTTCAGTTAAACGCTTACGATCCGAAAAAAAGTTCCACAATTGCATCGTGGTTTCATAAAACCACACAATGATTTTTTAAATAATGTTCTTTTGTGATTTTTGACATTAATTATTTTATTTTTTTTTTTTAAACACACACTTTTTTTCCATTCACACTCACATTCACACACACATATACACAGTCTTTTCGGCAACTTAGGCCATATAAGACTTTATACGATAACCGTTATTTGTAAATATATCTATTGAGGGTCCAGGCATTCTTATTTAAGCCATTTGGTATCCAAAATAATAACACAAATGATATAACATCATTGGTGGTTTTATTTATAATCGCCTTCTTGGAATTTTTTCTATTTTCATTTAAAAACAAAAAAATAATTAATAAATAAAAACCTTCGCCATTTTTATTTTTAAATATCTTGTCAAAAGGCTTAATTCTTTTTGTGATTACAACATCTGTTTGCTACAGCTATGTAAAAAAAAAAAAAAAAAAGGAACAAAGAGACAATTTTATTAAAGATTTTGGTGAAGTAATAATTTAAATCTTTCTCTAACTCTGTCTCTGCAAGGGTTTATCAACTTTAAAGAAATAAATTTAAAATTATTATATTACATTTTTTTTTTTTAAGTTCTTCTTTGGGTATCTAAATCTGATTTGTAGTCAGAAGAAAAAAAAAAATCAGCCTTTTTTTCTCTCTCTCTCACCACTTCAATTTATTGCCAAATTTTCGGTCCCTTTACAGGAGCCATCTTCAGTGTAGACATAAAAATTGTGAGAGAGGTTGTCACAAAATTATAAAATATTATAAACAATTTCCTAATCAGGAAAGAACTTTGCAGTCAGAAGGTTAAATAAAAAAAATATACATTTGCCGACGTTTAGGTCGTCTATCGCGACCTTCATCAGGGCAAATATTGTCAACAATACACGATCATAGGTATTTTAAAGTTTACTTCGGCTTCCTAATTAAATCTCCACATTAACTATTTTCATTTTAAGTTTTTTTTAGTAGTGGTCGAGAGATTAGGGTAGTTGATAAATGTGAAAAGCCGAGAGGGCGGGTTTGTATCCCAGTTAGTCCGATGAATATTTATTTAAATCATTTAAATATCAAATAAATAAATAATGCCTGGACCCCCACATATCGTATTTAAATAGATTATGTATCGTTAAAGTCTATATACCTTAAGATGCCGAAAACTTAAAAAAAAATAAATAAAAAATTAAGCGAAATGTTTGTATTTTTGTTCTCTCTGAATAGAATATGGACTCGCCTAAAGAGTAGGCAATCAACATGCTTGTCTGTCTCTTTGGGTTGCCATCTACAGGCGAATTCATATCTCTTTCTTTCCTATCTTTTATTTTGCCTTTCACAAAACACCGGCTATAAAATTATAAATATCCAAGGCATCAAATATTTTAATTTCCTTAATTTTATAAATATTTTTTTTATTTACTTCCTTTTAAATATATTAAAAATCAAAATTTGATATTTATTTGAATAATTATATAATAATAATTGTGAGATTCAATTTTAACCTTTTTGATGGCTCCTACATCTATCTGTTCCTGTTAATTATCACTCAGCCGTTTACTCCATCCATTTATTTTTTTTTTCGGCATCCGAGGCCATATAGAATTTAAATGATATGTTAATTGAAGAACATTTATTTATATTTTTTTTTTTTTACAAAAACATTCACACTTTTTTCTCATTCACACTCACATTCACACAGTCTTTTTCGGCAACTGAGGCCATTTAAGACTTTTTTACGATAATCCGTATGTTTAATATATCAATTGGGGGGTCCAGGCATTTTTATTTAAGTCATTTGGATTTATTTATATTATCTGTTTCAAAAATAAATAAATAACTTGATTCTTGATGAAGTTCTCCATTTTTCGTTATTTGTATGAAGTTATGGGAATAATTAAAACAATAACGAATTTTTAAAAAATTATTTAATCTCTCGACTTTCGATTTTGGCACAATGTACCATCATCAGGTCGGCCTTAGTTTGATGTGTTGAATAGAGTGTACAGTCAGCGCCAAAAGTGCCTGATTTCGATGCCTTGAGCTTAGGCAACCAATATGCAGAGCCGTCGGATGTGTTGCGTTAAAAGTAGCTTCGCCCCTTCTGTTTCATTAAAAAAGATTATTTATTTATTTTAAAAATATTTATGAATTCTAAAATATTTTTATATTAATAATAAAATAAAATTAAAACTTTTTTCTCATATTTTTTTATAATTTAGTTAGGAAATTTTTGTTTTAATCTGTGAAGAAATTAATTAGTGATAAAATTAGAATTGAAGCTTAAATAAAAATATACATTTAATTAACATATTATTAATTCTTTTAAGTTATGTCAAATTAGGGGTAGGGAACCCCCCCCCCCCTTATCTGGGGCTCCCTAATGTTTCAAAGGAAAGCATACATTAGCAAATCTTTCAAATGGAATATAAAAAATCTTCCCCTCATAAAAGTCTACGTTTCAAAAAGTTTTTGACTCTTCGACCCCCCCCCCCCCCTAAAATTATTTTCTTTTATTTTTCAATTGATTTTAATAAAATTTAAAATTAGGCTTCATTAGGGAGTAACTAATTGAAAAATGGTATTTCAGACCTCAGAAAATTCTATCGCCCCCCCCCCCCCTTACAATTTATTTTCCACTAGATTTTAATAAAATTTGAAATTAGACTTCTTTATGGTGTAAATGATTGAAAAATTATATTCCAGACTTCAGAAAATTCTATCGGTCCTACTCCCTTCCAATGGCGGTCCTAGCCTTACATTTTGGGGGGGGGGGGGGGTCACTGTTTTTTTTTTTTTTTTTTTTATAGTATAAATAAATGGGCCTGGACCCCAATAAATATATATTAATCAAATATGAGTATCGTTTAAGTCTTAAATGGCCTAAGTTGCCGAAAAGATTGTGTGAATGGGAGAGTGAGTGGGAAAAAAGTGTGTGTTAAAAAAAAAAAAAAAAAAAAGATTTTGGGGGGGGGGTCACGACCCCCTGACCCCCCCCTCTGGCACCGCCCTTGCTCCCTTCCACCACTAAAATCTGTTTTCCACTCGATTAACCGAAATTAATTAAATACAAAATAGATACCAAAACCGGTTTTAACCGTCTTTGCTTTTAAATCAATTTTGACCAATGGTTTTTAATGAAATAAATAAATTTCATATCGTATGCTTATATTTCGGGGAAATTACATAATTATATTACATAAAACCATGGGCGTAGCCAGGCATCTTGTTAGGAGGGGGCAACGCCTCGTTAGGGCGAGAGGAGTGGGTGTTGCAATTAATATATACATAGATTATTAATTATTTATTTAGATTAAAAAAAAAATTAAATTAATGTAATGGATTGTGACGTTAAAAAAAATTCCCTATGAGAAAAATATATTTGTTTGTTTTTTTAATTTTTAGGACAAGCCGGGGGGGGGGAGGGCAACGGCCCCCCTGCCTCCCCCTGACTACGCCCATGCATAAAACAAATCATACAGAAATAGAAGATCTCAAAAACTGAACTTAAACTAAACATACATTTTTTATTTAGGCCTACATGAAATATTATTAGGAAATGTTTTCTTTCTATAATGATTCTATTATGTAAATAAGATTATGCAATTAAGATATTAAATAAAATAAAATAAATAAAACTAAAATGTTTTTTATGGTAGCTTTCAATATTTGTCCTGTGAATTGTTTGATTTTAATTCTGCACTTTCTGAGGGTTTTTTTAAATTAAATTCAGCAGTAAAATAAGATATTATTAAAAAACAAAAATTGATTTAAAGGATTTTAATATAGTCCTATTATGGGAAATTAAATACTTATATCCCGACATAAAAAATCTGGTGTGACTGGCCGCACCACACAAACTTTCTCTTACATCCGCTATTTGAAAGTTGTTTTCTGTGCTTGTCACACCAGATTTTTTGTGTCAAGATATATATTCGTATATACCGGTATATTTTTTTTTTTTAATTTAATTTAAGGCCTTTTTCGGTAACGGAGGTCATATAATAATTTGACGATAACCGTTGTAATTAAGATATCAATTTGGGGTTCAGGCATTTCTCACGGAGGCCATTTAGACTCCGCCCCTATTTATTCAAATTGATTGGTAACCAATACAATTTAAATTAATTTTGTGGTTAAAACCAATTTTGGACGGTTTTAACCACTTTTGATCAGTGCTCTGGACAAAATCTAAAAAAATGGTTTTTTAACCACCCTAATAGAGACGTGGTTCACTGACCCTCTCTCTTAGTTAACGGGGTCGTTGACCTTAGTCCCTTTAAACAACTGAAAACTTCATTTAAAAAAACAGGAAGATTAGAAATATAATTTTTTTTATTAATTAGAAAAAAATCTTATTTGGATTTTCTTTTTGGATAAAATTAAAAATGTTTAAAAGGATTTTTGTTAAATAAGAATCAGATTATTATAAATAAATATATTTATGAACGACCCCTTTAGAGGCCCCCAGTCCTTGATGGCAGGGTCTAAACAAACACAATACAAATTTAAATACAATAACAACAACACAAAACAAAATAAAAGGTAAGAACAAATAAAAAAAAAAAAAGCAAAAAGTTTATTCAATTTTTATTTTGAATAGCAATTTTACGTCATAATCATAAAATTTCGTAAAAATAAAATAAAAATAAAAAATAGCCGAGTTTTTTCCATTTTTAAAAATTTTTTTTAATTAAAAAAAAAAAAATTTGAAAACAAAATAAAAATTACTTTTTTTAAATTTATTTGCTCCTTAGAACATAAATAAAATAAAAATTAAAAAAAAATCCATTAATACAGTAAAATAAAATCAAACACTATTATTTTAAAAGAACAGTGGTAAAATAACATAATACATAAATAAATAACATAATACATAAATAAAACATACATAAATAAATATAAATACAAAATTTGAAATTGTCTAAACTTAAAAAATAAATAAAAATATCTTGCTTCATGATCATTAACTATTCATTCATATTATTTATTTATTTTAGGAAAGAAAATTTTATCAAAAATATCGTATATTAATAAGATACTAGTCTTGCCTAACCGGGGGGCTTGTTTCTTCTAACCCCTCATCCCCTCCCTTCGATTGGCTTGGGTCCGCTTGTGGCGGATCCACATTTTCCTTCTTATCATGGTCTTTTTTAAACAATTAAGTTTCCTGTAATTCCTGAAAGCTAATTTTGAACATTAAAAAATTATATCAGGAATGAAAGTTGGAAGAAAAATGCAGTCAGACCAAAGCCGAAACGTCAGCTGTTGAAATATAATTAAAAAAAAAAAAATTCTGGCTGCATTTTTCTTCCAACTTTCATTCCTGATACAAATTCCATCAGCCATAAAATAACCTTATACTATTAAAAAATTACAAGGGGTAGTTGCCCAAACCTATCGTGAGAGAATGGCAGACAAGACAGATAGAAACAGAGAGGCAGACAGACAAATAGACGGACAGATAAAAAGAAACAGACAGAGAGACAGCCAGACGGACATTAAAGAAAGCGTGAGGAACTGGCAGACAGACAGACAAATCGACGGGTAGACATATGAAAACAGACAGAGAGACAGACGGACTTAAAAGAAATGTTCTAATAACCGGTCCATTCCCCATCTTGAATAATCACATCTTCCAAACGAGATTTCATTGAATTTACTAAATTTTGCGATATATTCATATTATTTTCCTTTTTTAATTCTTCCCATATTAATTTTGTTTTTTTAGAAAGATTTTCTCTGGTTCGAATTTCTTCCGGTTCCCAATTTCGGACCATTAAACCCCAGATATTTTCTATGGGGTTTAAATCTGGTGATTTCGCAGGCCAATCTATTACTTCGACATATTCTTGTCTTGAAAACCATTCTTTCACGATTTTGGCCTTGTGTATTGAGGAATTGTCTTGGACAAATTTGATTTTTATAGGTTTTGGAAAAACCTTTCTTACCGAAGGTAAGAAAACCTTTTCCAAAACTTCTATATAATCTTTTGAGGTAAAATGATTTTGTATTTCGACCAAATCCCCTTGTCCCCTTTCAGACATCCATCCCCAAAACGCGCATGTAATCCTTCCGCTTCTTTTTTTTTCTAAACAATATTTTTTTTTAAATCTTTCTCCCTTAGGACGCCAAACCTATAAAAATAAAAATTAAAATATTAAACTAAATAAGAAATAATAAGAAAATAATTATATAAGCATTGTATGATTTAATTATTAGGCCTTACTTAAAATTTAAAAAAATAATTATTAGGTAAAAAAAAGTATTGGATTTTCAAATCTAATCCTTAATTAATCGATAAGAGAAAAAATTTAAAAAAATTGTATAACCTATTTGTTATTTGTGATGCGGAAAGTGAAAAGTGACCTCTTGTCGGCGAAGTAATCGCACCGGGCATTTTAGTCGAATTAGGTCAAAAATATCGATTGAATAAGATTCTTCGATATTTTTTATACTGGTTTATCC
Source organism: Euborellia annulipes (assembly GCA_023213315.1). Lineage (NCBI taxonomy): Eukaryota > Metazoa > Arthropoda > Insecta > Dermaptera > Anisolabididae > Euborellia > Euborellia annulipes. The sequence goes on from JAKCPI010015444.1 coordinate 19,140, forward strand.
GGTAATTTTAGTGATGAAAATCCGATAAATATTACAAAATAATCGATTTAGTAACTTTAAATAGTTTATTTTTAAATGCGTTTTTCTCAAAATCCCGTTTTTATATCTATAACTTTGGAAGGCTGTAACTTTTTTTTGTTTTTGAGATACCCGGAGTGGTTTTGGTCTGAAAATATTCAGGAAATTATCCTCTACAATATAATAACAATAACTCAATTTGTCAAATTCCCTGCAAGAGGTGCCTTTTCAATTTCCACATCATATATATTAAATTAAATTTAAAAAAAAAAGTATTAATTATTTTTCTTAAAAATTAATCAAAATAATAATATATTTGATTGAAAAAAAATGCCATTTATACTTTTTCCAAACAAAGCTCTATTTAAATTCAAATAAATATTATCTTCTCTAATAAATACTTTGAAAATTATTAAAGATAGTATTTTGGAGTGAAATTGATTTTCTGATTTTGTGACATATAAAAGGGAAAGAGAGAAAAAAATAAAATTATTTACCTTTTTGGGAGCCAGAGTGTCTGAAGAAAACACCTTTTCGTCCGTAAATATTGTTTTTGACCAATCAGCATTTAGAAAATTTCTGGCAAATTGTATTCTGGCCGTTCTATGTTTTTCAGTCAAGGCCTCGGTTTTTGCAGGTTTAGATGAATTTAAACCTTCATTTTTTAGCCTTCGTCGAACTGTTGTGTATGAACAGGATAGATTTAGATTTGCCAAAAGTGATTTGGCTGTTTCAAATGGCTGTCCTTTTATATAATTGACCATTTCCCTATCCTGGGTTGCTGTTGTCGCTCTTGGTCTTCCAGGTCGCGATTTGGTCACCAGAGAATATTCTTCGTTATATCTTTTTATCCAGAGGCGTACAGTGTTAATGGCTACTTCGGCCTCTTGAGAAATTTCTTTGATTGACTTGTTGGCTTTAAACATACCAATAATTTCTCCTCTTTTTTCCAAACTAATATTGGTAAAGCGAGACATATTAAAGGAAAAAAAATGTTAAATGGGTGATGTGGAGGGTTTGAAAGTCTCCTAGTTACTAATTTGATTCTAAAAGATTTAGCAAGAGAAAAATTTTGTTAAAACTTAAAAAAAGAGTGGGACAATTCCTAGATTTTCTCTAAGGAATACATTAAATAACAAAAACCATAGCGATTTGTATTGTTTAACAAATATGAGTAAAATATGAATAGACAGTAGATAAAAAAACAAAAGCGTTTTCCGGGAATATCCCTTTTTTTTAAATAAAAATATCTTCGATCTCAATTCCCTTTTTGCCCGAAACGTCTGGACAATGCAGGCAGCAAAAAATAAAACGCTCTCAATTCCATTTTTTTTCCAATTTTTTTTTCTCTCTTTCCCTTTCATATATGCATTCAAAATAAATTTCAGGCGAAAATACTATTTTTAATTATTTTAAAAGTATTTTATTAGAGCGTATAAAGAAAAGAATATTTTATTAGAGAAGATATTTTGCTTGCTGGACAATGCTCAATGGAATTGAGAGCGTTTTATTTTTTGCTGCCTGCATTGTCCAGACGTTTCGGGCAAAAAGGGAATTGAGAGCGAAGATATTTTTATTTAAAAAACATTATTTGCCTTTTTAGAAGCCAGATTGTCTTCTATCGGCCCTATCCGAAATTTAAAATGACCCTTCTCTATGGTGTAAATAATTGAAATTATTGGGATAATTTTTATTTCGATATATCGGTATCTTTTTTTGCTTACTTGTTAGAAAGATTAGAAAGAAAATTTTCTTTGTAATTTAGAAAAAAGATTTATTTTTAATTAAAAAAAAAATTTTAATGAAAATCATCGGATCTTAAAAAAATAAAATATTTTTTTTATTATATATTAAAAAAAAAATTATTTGCCTTTTTTAGAACCCAGAGTGTCTGAAGTCTCATTCTGAGCCTTAAAGGGATATTCCCGGAGGGGGGGGGGTTCCCTACCCCTAATTTGACATAATTTAAAAGAATTAATAATATGTTAATTAAATGTATATTTTCATTTGAGCTTCAATTCTAATTTTATCACTAATTAATTTCTGCATTTTTCCTCTTTTGTTATTTAAGACACAAAAGAAGAGGCCAAGGGAGCTTTCTGAGGTTCCTTTTTGAATTGAAATGAGAAGAGACTTGGCAACTATGGAGAAAAAAATGGCAACACTGTATTTCAAAGACATGCAAAAGGAAATTTGAGCAAAAAAACCTTTTTGCGTTCAAAAAATATATTTGTAACGAATAAAATTTTATTAAAAATTCACTTAGGAATTTGATTCAAAGATTAA